>JAHXMU010000828.1:672743-689081 GCA_019455685.1 Philornis downsi
ATTAATGTCTATACACTATCATGCATGGCTTTGTGTACGTGTGTGTTTGTGGGCTGGTTTAACAAAATGTTACAATGCCATAAATAAAATTAAACTACATAATCAGTTTTCCGTTAATGGATGTAATGAACATATTCATCTATATACAGTTTTAGAGAGCCACAAGTGGTCTGATCAGTGCGTTGAAAATGATCTTAAGGCTTGTTTTTAGTTGTTGCCATAAATGATTTGTATGATTTTTTGGGAAAGAAAAAAAAAAAAATGCTGTCCACAGTTTAGGGATGTACAAGGGCGGTCCCAAAACTAGCCGGCCTAAGAAGACTCAAAAAAGTTGGAAACAATTTTCCTTATTTTTCAACATAGTTTTCTTTTAGCTCGATACACTTTTTCCAGCGATATTCAACAGCTTCTACACTCCATTTATAGCAAAAACTGTTAAACTCCCTAAAATAGGCAACAACCGCAGATTCCACCTCTTCATTATTGGAAAATCTTTTACCACCGAGTCATTTTTTCAAGTTTGGAAATAGAAAATAGTCCGAGGGAGCTAAATCTGGAGAATAAGGTGCATGATGAAGCAATTGAAACTATAATTAATTTGTTTTGGTCATCGTAATAGTGGATGTGTGAACTGGAGCATTGTTTTGATGAAACAACACTTTCTTTCTTTCTGCCAATTGCGCCCTTTTTCCATAATTTCATTACCTAAACGCTGCAATAAATTGGCATAATGTCCACTGTTGATGGTTTTTCCTTTCTGAAGATAATCAATAAAAATAATCTCTTGCGCAACCCAAAAAAACAGATGACATGACGTTGTCTTTAGATGGAATCGTCTGCGCCATTCCAGTCCACTGCTTTGACCGTTCTTTTGTCTCAGTTGTGAAGTGGCTGACCCATGTCTCACCCATGGTTATTAATCGACGGAAAAATTCGGCTTTATTGCGGTGAAAGATTGTCAAACACTCTACTGAAACATCTTCACGACGTTGTTTTTACTCAATTGAAAGCAAGCGCGGCATCCATCTTGCGCACAGTTTTCTCCTCTTCAAATTTTTGGCCAAAATACGATGTATAGCACTTTTGGAAATGCTAATCATTTCAGCATTTCACCTTCAGCCAACAGTCAGCCAATACCAATTTGTGGATTTTCTTAACCGTGTCTGGCGTGGATAACTCAATTGGTCGACCACGAACGATACGGTGTTCGACTTGGCAGCTCGTACGGCCTCGTTTAAACTCAGCCATCCAATTTTTGTAGTTGCAAACGAAGAGCAGACTCCCGTAGAGTAGAATATAGATCGCCTTTAATATTGGCTGGACTCGAACCTTTCAAATGGAGACCATGAATTACTTACCGGTGAGCAATTTATTTCATGTTTATAAATTCACTGAGATCGTGAATACATATGTTCCACAAGGTTGCCACTTTTAACCAACATAATTTGTTTTAAACTACTGTGACCATCTATACGTTAGGTCGGCTATTTCTGGGATTGTCCTCGAATAAATAACATTTTGCCAAATTGATTAACCGAGTTTTTATAGTAAAATGTAGAATTGATATTTGTTTTATAAGAAAGTTGAGAAGTGAACTATTAAGTTTTTAAGTTATTTATTTGTTTTTGCTTTAGATGCTCTCAAATGCATTCAAACAAACAAACAGGCTGTGCAAAATTTTAAGAAGTTCTGTGAAAATTGGTTTTAGTTATTATGGCTATCGCAAATCAACCAGCCAGCTAGATGGACGAACGTTGCTCAGACGACTTAAAAAGTCATAAAAGAAATATAAATAATAATAATAATAATAATAGTAATACACTTCCATTAGTCTTGGCACTTCAATTTTGATGTACCAACATTTTTCAGTAAAAGTTGTAAGCCAATATCTACGATAGCTCAAGTTTTGCTACGCTGGAAAACAGCCTCTGTTTGCCGCTGTAAAACTGTACATCGACGCAATCAAGCGCTACGAAATATGTCGATTGCGTTAGTTGGGTCATAACTAAAAGCAAGATAGAAAAAAGCAGGCAAATAAAAAGTAAAATTCAATGTTTGCTGTGAGAATAGTCAATTGTGCTTTTTTCATTTAGGAGAAATTATTGTTATTCAACCAATTCGTTGCTACATCAAAGAAGATTTTCATGTTTTGTTACTGAGTTTCATTAATTATTTTGCTGTTATTGTTAGTGAATTTCTATTGATCGTATGATTGATGTGCTACTATAAAATTTGCACAAATTTACAAATAGGAGTTACTACAGGGTGACGAACGAATCGTGCTACAAACACAATGTCAATGCCAATAGGGATCGTTATTTAAAGATGATGAAAGAATTTTTTATCTAGAACTTGGTCGTAGACTTGTCCGTTTCAGCCAATGATTTTGTTGTGATTTCCAATGAGTGTTGTGTGATCACAGTAGGACTCTACGGTGTCCCATTGTGTGGTGATTACAGTAGGGATCCACTGTATCATAGTCTTGTGTGATGACGGTAGAACTCTACTGTGCCACTGTGTTTTGTGTCTTACCCCATTCGTGTCTAGGACGCGTATCGCTTTTGATGTGATACCCGTTAGCGTAGTTTTATAAAGGCGTAAGCTCGCGTACTTAAGCCAGTGCCCTACAGCACTTATGGGAGTTTAAATGTTACCTGGAAAGGAAAAAGTTCATCTATTTTCATAGAGAACAAAACACATGATCACCACCAAGTGGTGCCATGTTTATTTATATAAAACCTAAACTCTGTTTGGCTATGATATGTGCGATCGAAAACCAAAAAGCAATTTTTGCTGATCAAGGCTAAGCTCAATCGGCAAGAACTTAATGTGATTGTGCATTTACAGTTCAATCACCCAGACTTGCTTTCATTAACACTATGCAAAAAAATCTAGGTGAATGAAAAAGTAAACTTACAATTCCACATTGATCAGCATTAGCACAACTGGAACAATAACCAGCTCGTGTTGCATTTACTGAGAATTGATGTGGGTCATCAAACACCAATGGTGCCACCAATATTTATTAATTCTAACATACGAGATACAATATACGATAAACTACAATTCTAACACACAACAAATTTGACTGATTGAGCTGAGGCGATCCCGACTTCAGTCCTTCAGGCCGCAATGAATAATTTTCTGATCAAGTGTTGCATATGCGAGAATGAGCATGGAGGTCATTCGCGGTTTATTAACTTCAAAATGAATTAGTTATATAAAGGGTGTCCCAACAAGAACGCAATATTTAAATTTGGCGCCATTCGATGTGTCATTGTTTGACATTTGAACAATTGTTATTGTTTTGCCAGTAGAAGGTACGAGGTTAGTAAAAATGGAACGCTACACGAATGAACAACGCATTCTCATTGTGAAATTGTTTTACCAAAATGGTGAAAGTTTTGCGGCTAGAGTTTGCAAATTGCGATCAATTTGGGGTCATAATAATGCTCCAAAAGAGTCAACTGTAAAGAGATTAATGGATAAATTTGCTAAAACTGGGTCTGTTAGTGATGTAAAGACAACCGCGCCTTCGACTAGGTCGACTGATCGAAAATGTCGCAGCTGTACGTGATGATGTCGCTCAAACTCCATCCACTTCAATTTGACACCGAGGTTAGCAAATTGGAGTCTCCAAATCCACTATTCAGCGAATTTTGACGAAAAATTTGCATCTTAATGCATACAAAGTTCAATTGACTCAGGAACTGAAGCCAGCTGACCATGGACAGCGAGGGGAGTTCGTTAATTGGGTATTGGAGAGACAACATGAAAATGCTGATTTTGCCGATAAAATCATCTTTAGTGACGATGCCCATTTAAATCTTGATGGCTTCGTTAATAGGCAGAATTGTCGCATTTGGAGTGAGGAAAATCCTTGAGTGATTCACGAGAAGCAAATGCATCCTCAACGTGTCACTGTGTGGCGTGGATTTTGGGCTGGATGAATCATTGGACCTTTTTTTATGAAAATGAAGCATGTCAAGCGCAAACAGTCAATGGTGTTCGGTATTGTGATATGATAACCAGTTTTTTCGTGCCTAGAATTGAAGAAATGAATGTGGAGGGAATGTGGTTTCAACAAGACGGCGCCACATGTTATACAGCCAGACCAACAATTCAATTGCTGCATCAGTCATTTAAAATTTGCGTTTTTGTTGGGACACCCTTAAATGAAAATTAAGTTGAATGAATGAAGTGAAGCTGAATTTCTGTACAATTAAATAACTAATTAAATTCATAAATTAAATACATTGATTAAAAGAAGATATTTGAATTTCTTATTGGTGTACAATTGGTACTCCACCCTGTACTAACACTGGCCGCGATTTGTAATACTTAGTCTTAATTATGTTTTAGAAACTTCTTAATGAGTTATTTCCTATGTTATCCAATTTTGATTCTGTTATGCTATGTAAATTATCATTTACAAATTCTAAACTTGCCGCCCTTCCCTCTTATTCTTTCTGCTGTACATAATGAAATCTGATGCACGCATTCACGTTAAATTTATTTCTAATTATTAAATTTGAAAGAGAGAGTGTAACTAAACCAAATTTCTATTTATATTTATAACATGTTTGAGCTGAAATCGAAAGATAATTTACGGAACACTTGAAAAGCAATTAAAACAAAACAAATTATCGCTTCTCTTTGAAACCTTTTCCAATGCTAACATTTGCAATTAAAAATCTTTTAGCCTTAAAGGACCCTTGTAAATTTCATGTTAATACACAAAAGCAACTTATTACCGCAATGAGTGGTAAGCTGTCCCCTTAATATTCCTACCCACATCCTCTCACTACTCGTGTGTGAAGCAAAAATCTGGGGGGAAAAATACGAAATTAAGGGTAAAAATCATTTACAGAAAACACAACAATAGCACTTTTGTTGAAAGTACCGTAGCACAGGACTCCCTCCTCTCGTGGTGAGCAGATTTTTATCAATAACTCATTGTGCTGCCTTTAACGGTTCTAAAACATGCATGCTCGAGGTTCTATTGTTGCCGCGTGTGTGTGTGTATGTGTGTGTGCAAAGGATTACCCAAGTGTGAGTGGATGCATGTGCATGTGAATGAGTGCTGTGTTGTATTACAAGTGCACTCATATTGTATTTCATTCTCGACTGTGGTGTAAATACGATTGTAGGTGTGCTATTGCTTGTGCGATCCTTATTATTGTTATTTAAGGGTAATTATTTTTATGCTGTTGTTGTTATTGTTGTTACTACCGCTGACGCTCCTACTGGTGACGATGGGGTTCGTGTTGTTATTGTTGTTGCTGTTGTTTAGTGCATAACAATTGTTGCTCATGTAGAAATGTTGTTCAAAACGTAATGAGTGTAATCATGTTGATCAAATTGAAATTAATGTACATTTTCTATAGCGAGAGAACGAACTCCTTTCAATGATTGCAATAGATAAAAGGGTTCAAAAGTCACACCATGCAAACATAAAGCGGGAATTTATAGCTAAAGGATAAGAGAACAAAAGCGTATTGTTGTTCGGTCGAAATAGTTTAAAAATTTAACATTATCTGTTGGATCATGTGAATATTTCACGCAATGGGAACTGAACGAGTTTCCTAATAAAATATTAATAAAATATTGTGCAATTTGAGTGGAAGCAAATATTTTGTTATGTTTGACAGATAATGTGGTAGTAGTGGATTTACTACGGCACAACCTTTAATAGATTGATGTTAAGCGGTTCTTTACTGCAATTACTGTTGGATGGTCTCGTCTTTCCATCGAAGTTTGCAAATCACGGAGAATAAGCGACTTTCGTGTTTGTAGCAAAAATACAATGTTGCAAACTTGACATTACAAAATGATCTCTATTCATTTTAAGTATATACCAACATATACGGGGGCGGTCTCAAAACTAGCCGAGTTAACGTAAAGGTGATACCAGTAGTTTGGAAAAAGTTTGTTTGGTGAAAAGAGGCAACCTTATAACACACATGTTTTAAGATTCAATTCGCCTCCATGAGAATTCGTTTCCACAAGTTTCTAAGAGCATGCTTTAAAAGTCATAACTTTATTTCATTAAAAGTATTGAGCACAGATTACTACAATAATTAAAAGGATTGCAAGAAATATTTGTCTCCGCAAAATTTAATCGAAGGAATTGATAAAAATGACATCGATGTTTTGTTCAAATTCCAGGATACAGTCCGCTGGGTATTCAGTTCAAAAGAATTAACACGTTACTACTGTAGACACTTGTTGATACTACTTTTCTCTATTAGCAGTGCTGGATAATCTACTTTTTGTTCGAGTGCATTTAAGAGCATCTAAAGCGAAAACAAAACACTAAAGTTCACTTCTTAATTTTTTCGTAAAACAAATATCGATTCTACATTTTGCTACAAAAACTCTGTTAATCAATTTGCCGAAATTTGATTTATACAAGGGCGGTCCCAAAACTAGCCGGCCATTATTTTGGTGAAATGTGGCAACCTTATAAAACATATATTTTAAGTTTCAGGGCGCCACGTTGTTTAGCATTTCTATTTGAGCCATCAAAAGAAAACGATCTCAGTAGATTTGTAAATTTGGAAAACATTGTATAATTTTATATTTCCATTTGAAAGATCCCAGTCCAAACAATATTAAAGCCGAGCCAGATTTTACTCTGAGAGTGTTTGCTCATTCGTTTGCGTCTGCAAAATATTTGGGAGCAGAGTTTAAACGAGGTCGTACGAGCTGCCAAGATGAATACAGTAGTAATCGACCAATTGAGTTACCCACGCCAGACATGGATAAGAAAATGTACAAAATGATATTGCATGATCGTCGGCTGAAGTTGCCTGACTTAGCTGAAATGAGAGGCACTTCAAATAATGCTATACATCATATATTGACCAAAGATTTGAAGATGAGAAAGCTGTGTGCAAGATGGATGCCGCGTTTACTTTCAATTAAGTAAAAACACCGTCGTAAAGATGTTTCAGTAGAGTATTTGGCGAAGTTTGAAAGCAATAAAGCCAAAGTTTGTCATCGATTTATAACCATGGATGAGACATGGTTCCACCACTTCACACCTGAGACAAAGGAACAGTCAAAGCAGTAGACTGGATTGGGAGAATCATGTCCGAAAAAGCCGAAGACGGTTACATCTGCGGGAAAATTCATGGAATCTGCTTTTTGGAATGCGCACTGGATTATTTTTATTGATTATATTCAGAAAGAAAACTCCATCAGCGGCGTAGGTTATGCTAATTTATTGTACAGTTTAGGTGATAAAATTATGGAAAAGGAATTTGAATTGGCGAAAAAGAAAGTGTTATTTCATCAAGATAATACTATTGTTCACACATCCAATATTTCGATGGCCAAAATTAATGAATTAAAGTGCGAATTGCTTCATCAGGCACCTTCTTTAACAGATTTAGCTCCAGCGGACTATCTAATATTTCAAAACTTGAGAAAATGGCTCAGTGGTAAAAGATTTGCCAAAAATGAAGAGTTGGGATCTGCGTTTTGGTTATTTTAAGGGGTTTGAGAGTTCTTGCAGAATCTTTTGAATATCGCTGGAAAAAATGTATCGTTTTAAAAGGAGGAGGAGATGGAATATAAAGACAATTTTCCCCAAATTTTTTGTGTATTCTTTACTGGGCCGTCTAGTTTTGGGACCGCCTGCATAGTATACCAGCGGCCGCCTTTAAACATAACATTTTCTTGTTAATGATTACTCTTTTCTACTTGATAACTAATAATTTGTATGTCTTCAGCCAAAGACATGATACCTATCGTAAATCATATTTGGCCAAATTATGGCAAAATAGAAAATGAGTTATACCAAAAACAAGTTCTAGCCCATCCTTTCTTTTTTAAGCTGGCTGGTTTTGGGATCGCCTACGTAGTATACCAGTGGTTGCCTGCAAATGAAACATTTTCCGAATAATGATTACTCTTTCTACTTAATAACCAATTATTGGTATGTCTTCAACCAAAGAGATGATACCTATCGTAAATCTTATATTGCCAGGTTATAGCCGGGTATAACAAATGAGTTATACCAAAAATGAGTTCCAGACCATCCTTTCTGGTACCTCCCATAAGAATTGACCGATTTTTCGAAAACTAAAATTTATTTTTCAATGACTGCAGAGAACTACATTGTTGTCCATTGCATTGATCTATAACTCTTGAGAAAATGGTTAAGCATGACCCTTTTGTTATCTCCAATACAAATGACCGATTTATCACATATGTTAATAGACTTAGATCTTTTGCAGGGTGATTTTTTAATCGTAGTTTTTTTTTTTAAATCGAACAAAACACTCAAATTTGTATCATATATTAAAATTTTTTATTGGAACGATAAATTGGTCTTTGCCATTTAATTTTTAAAGATAATTTCATGTAAATGTCGTGTGCGGCTCCGTCTCAAAATGTTCATTCGGAAGGTCCTATTTTTCGTCTTTTTCAAGCATTTATGCTGTATTATGTATCCTGCAAGACTTCAATAGTGTTCGGCTTGTCCACATAGACTAACGATTTGACATAAATCCACAAAAAATAATCGAGAGGCGTTAAATCGCAAGATTTTGGGGGCCAACTTACAGACCATTCATCCCTCAACACATCCATATTATCACGAGCAGTGCGGCATGTTGCACCGTCCTGATGAAACCACATTACAGCTAAATTCAACTCAGCCGATTGGGGCAAAAAAAAAATTCCTTGTGGTTGAGTAACACATGCCTAATCGCTGAGAACGGCGATGAATTGACATTTCACGATCGTCATTAACGCTGGTTGCTACGGCTGCAATATTTTCTTCGGTACGCACTCTACGTATGCGAGTCGATGGTTTTATGTCCAACAAAGTAAATTTGGTGCGAAATTTGGAGATAACAGCACGAATTGTTGATTCAGCAGGTGGATTATGATAACCATAAAATGGTCGTATCAAACGATGCACATTTGTCACAGAGCACGAACTTTGATAATAAATTTCAACGATGTGCAATCGTTGCTTGTTTGTTAGTCTTTCCACTATGGAATGGCAGAGGATACTGTACACTTTTCACTTTGACAGTTGACGTTTGGACGCCATTACCAACCAGTGCTGCCAACCTGAAAAGCTTAAATCTTAAAAAATCACCCCATATATATGACATACATGTGCCATATTGAATTCAGTCAAATTTAGTGTATATTATTAACTATAGTATCCGACAATGAGAATGAATTGCTTTATCGCACCCTTTCTGCTACGTGCCATACAAAATATGCAATTTTTCAAAATCCAATTTTTTCACTATAATTACTAATTTGTGTTCTAAAGCCACCTAATTTTTCTTTACACTATTTCGACATATAATTTTTTTTAAACATGAGAAAATCGACCGGTTGGTTATGTCCCTTCTGGTACCTCCCATATAAGCGACTATTCTGTAACTGCTAATTCGACCATGCAATCTTCTCATTTCTGGTAGCTACCACGCAAATTACTTTATTTAACGTTTTGATATTACTCTTAGATTTATGTGACCGACCATGAAGCGATAACCGACTACACGCGACTATTCTGTAACTGCTAATTCGACTATGTAATCTTGTCATTTCTGGTAGATTCCATGCAAATTAAATTAAATAATAACCTTTTAATATTATTTCTAAATTTATGTGACCAATCATGACGCGATGACCGACTACACGTGACTATAATTGTTGTTTCAACACCTCATATACCCGATCACCCCAATATGTCTGGCGAACACTTCGAGTTGTTGAATGATCGACAAGGTTGGTAAATGCTTCTCAAACTATGACACTTGGAATCGTCGTTAAACTGTAGGTCCCGTTGAATGAGTCTAAAAATATCATAGGATGCGTGTAAGCCCATTGAATGTGAGAAGCTCTCCTATGTCTCCATCATGCGATGGAAACGCTATACCTTTTATTGCGTGTTCATTCGCTCAATTTTTACTACAAGGACCTAGCGATTTATCACACACCTTCTCACACTCCGCACTCTTTTGCACCAAAGCAAAAAGACGTTTCGTGAAGAAGGTATACGAGTATGAAAGTCAATTCCTATATTAACTTCCGTACATTTGAAAAGTAAAAAACTTTTATTAATTATTTTAATGTCTTTATAAAACAGTTAATATTAAATTGCATTCAACCTTAGTAGGGCATGTTCTATTCCATTCTTCACTGTCTGAAGAGTTGCAGTAAGAACTACCTCAACTATCGTTCCATTGTGCTGCTTTAAATCACGTAAATTTGTTGGTTTTCTTTTGTATACTCCTTGTTTGCGCAAATCCTGAAAATCAGGGGCAGTAAGGTCAAATCGTCATCACGGCCTACTAAATAAAGAGTTTTTTGGACTCAATTTATAACACAATTTTTGCTCCTATTCCTCTATAATAAACCTGACAAATTCCACCATCTTCTTATTGAAACAGCACAGAGTTCAAAGGAATTCTCTTTTGGCGTAGTTCTGGGTAGAAAAATGTTGTAACATTATGGTAGCAACATGAATCGGCTACCACGCGCTTCTAATCACTGATATTTGAGTTAGAATTTCTAAATTGTTTAGAATAATGCATTTTTGACATTAGTTTAAAATTATCTGATCGTTATTTGAAATGCAAGATTTTCTGGCCAATAAAATCTGTCAAAAAAGTACCCAGAATTGGCCATTAAAGCCGCGAAATATTTATTATTAGTTCAAATTTTTTCTATCACCTTTAAAGCAGACCCTTCTGAAGTAAAACACTTATGCCAATGATTACTTCAGCCATCAATATATTTTTCAAGCGCATTTTCCGGAAAATATAGGGTTATTTGGGGTTTCGGTTTCAAAAGCAAAACTAAATGAAACACACATAAAACTATGGATAAACCTTTCATTAAATAAATAACATTTCAGATGATAGGTAATTAACTGTTGACAGCCTTGACAGACTGGCGATTTTGAAACCACTAAATATATAACCCTACTTTAGCTGTTGTCTCGAATTCCCTCTTATGTCTTCTATTGACTGATTCGAGTTTTTGAAAGGGAAAAAGGTTAACGGGAACCACACCTGGCGAATACATTGCTCGTTCGATAATAATTGCTGAGTTTTTTTGCCAAAAATTTTTTTCACAATGGTGATGAACACGAGTGATTGTGATGTGGTGCAGAATTTAAGAGTTTTCTTTCCACAGATTTGATATTTTTTGTCGGATTTTTCTTTCTCAAACGCTTTATAACACTAACATAATATCTTTTATTTATTGTACGACTTTCTGGCAAGACTTTCAAGTGCATAACACTGCGAAAATCACAGCAAACATTTAACACTACTTTAACTTATGATCGATTTTGCCGTGGTTTCGTCGATTTCGGCGCAATTAACTTATTAATGTAAACTTCTTTAACTTATGTCACACCACCCACCATAGCGCTTTTTATAAATATGAGGTTGGAATTGACTCGTTCTGGTGTATTTTCTGCGACCTTTATCCGCTTGAATTTGTGACGGAAATGCAGGTCTTTCGCAACTAGTTCAGCAAGAATGCTTTTCAAACCATGGTTATTTGTGCAAAATGGTACGAATTGGTTCGTGATTTACAGAAAAATCATAAGTTCTTTCACTTTATCGATGCTAATTTCAGTTGAAGCCGATGATGATGGACCAGAGGCAGGTTAATCTTCCGACATATTTCCACCGTTTTTGAATGCATTACAGAACTCATATGCACTCGGGTTTGATAAAGTTGATCAGCATACGAAATTCTATTTGCAATAAAAATTTTGACGCGAATATTGTTTTTCCATATTTTAGATACGGATACCACAAAAATCGCAAAACACACTTGAACACATGAAATGGAAATATAGTTTTAAAATCGCCGGTCTGGCAAGAATGTCATCTGTTAAATACATGTCATGTGGAGTGGTATTTATTTAGTGAAAGGTTTGCCATTACGAATATGGATCGTTTAACAACCAAAGAACGCATAAAAATTGCTAAAACTTACAACTAACGTGGGCTTTCAATCGAACAAAATTTTCTTCAGCGATGAAGCTCATTTCTCACTCGTTGTCTATGCCAACCAACAAAATTGTCGCATATGGGGCTCGGAGAAATCAGAAGTGATTGCATCTGAAAAAAGTGATGGAAAATGAAAAATTACTGAAAAAATAAAATTAAAAATTAAAATGACACTGGAGGAACCTTAAACGAAATCACTGCTGCAATCAATCCAGAGGCGGTCGTATAAAAAACATTGTATTTCGTACATAAAGGCAAAATCCAAGCATTATAATGAAATAAAAATTTCATCGAAATCCTAGCTTTATGTGTGTTTTATTTAACTTTACTTTGGAAACCGAAAAATGAATAACTCTATATAATGTTTGATTATCGGAATCAGAATTGTCCATAATTTTGTCCAGAAACTTAAATAAATTAATATCATTTTCAGTTTTGATTTCGTTTCGGAGACAGTCCATGGCTTATATGTTGAGAAAAATGGCTCCTTTATTTCGTATTTCCCAAAGATAGATGGATTTTTGCTTCTGTACTGACTAAAGGCTTGTTTTTTCGTAACAAATGAATGTGAATACGTTTTTCTCTTTGCATGAGATAAAAACACTCTTTTTTGGTTTGAGAATCTAAAACAAAAGTATAAAAACTTCGTTTATTAATTCAATTTAATTGAATTGGAATGAATCATAACTAGAAATTGATGTAGTTTGGTTCATGATAGAAAAAGGCAAAAATGCTAATGAATTGAATTTACGATAACAGGTACTCAGTAAAGTTCACAGCTGTTTAAAAATGTTTTCTGTTTCTTAAACTAAAAACGTCGAAACGAAATTAGAACGCATTTTGACTTGGATTTAGTTAATGAAACTTTTTGTGTATTTCATTTGAATACATAAAAAGTTTCATTGACTGAAAATAGTCTCTAATTTCGTGTCGACTCTATGAATCAAAATTGTTTTTAGTTCTATTGTTCTATTTTGATTTGACTGTCGAATTCATAATCAAAATTGGGTATAATTTTGATTAGGATGCCAGAAACTGGGGAAACAAATCAAAACTATTTTCAGATTTTGTTTTATTTCGGAACGGTTCTTTGCTTATACGTTAGCTAACATTTTAGAAAAATTGATTCAAGTGCTTCGTATTTTCCCAAAAGTTGAAAACGCATGGTTGCAGTGTTGAATAAAGACTGACTGCTTTTTAACGCAAATAAATTTGAAGCTGTGTTTTTCGGGATGAGATACACTTATTTTCTATGTTTTTATGTGCTAAAATAAATGTTAAAATATTACGCTTTCTCTGGACATGCCGCACTTTCTGAGGCCCAGGCTAATACTTTTGAAGTATCGCATTCCGATAAGTCAAGGTTTTTTCAGCAAAGAAATCAGTTTTAAACTATGAGTTGCTAATATTACTTTAAACTTCAAGCGAATATACCAAAAATCTTTAAAATATTTTCTGTTCCGCAACTCTAATAATTTAAAGCAACGAAAATTTAAACCAAAAATCGCAAATTTTTACATTATCCCTCCCTTTTGTTGCAACTACGGCACGTTATTCCAAATGGGTCTAGTTTAGCGAAACAACATTGTTGCCATTGTTGTTAAACAATTCTTTAGAGTTATCCAAGTGGAATGCTAAATCTAAAGGATATTTAACGTCTTTACAAACGCAGCTTAACAGTCAAAACAACAGCTGTAAGATAAAGCGAAGCGTACAATAACTGGGTCGGGGTGCAAAGTATAGATGAAAAGAAAGGAATGCTGCAAGTGCGAAAAACAAAATGTTGTTAAATATTGCAGGCCTCCGTTTGCCGAGAAATCTCAGAGGAAGTGGCCACTGCTTTTGGAATAAGAAGAATATACGGTCTGTTGAATTTATTCGGGCGGAGAGGCACGTAAGGATGTGCTAAATGGACATATTTAGTAACTGAATGACACCTTTCCAAGAAGGTACCCAAAGCCTATTCAATGGATTTAGATGGACTTAAGAAATTCTGGGAATTTATTGAGTTTTGTAAAATGGGATCATAGCATCTATTGTGCTTATAGTCCATAAGGTGCCTGCGTGACCTTTTGAAAATTAAAATAAGGCAGTGGATGTGGTGGATAGATTATAAAAACGAACAAACGGTTGGTGTGGAAAATACATAAACTGCAGAAGATTTCGTTTACTATTTTGCAGCGCATTAGCTATTCAATGTATACATTTAATGTTGTGCTATGAATTCTTTGTTATGATTTCGGGAGTTTATAATATAAGAATTGATTCAATTAGAGATACTTTTTTCAGTAGGAATTTTATGATAGATCAAATTGTTATGATTTTGCCTGAAATAGAACATACAAATTATTCAATTGCATTGCGAAAATTAGTGATCTACGAGCAGGCTTTCGGTTGCATTATTTCGAGAACAGTTTGATCGCGCTTCATAGCCGTGAAATAGCTCCAAAGATTATGTGATATTTGATATCTAAGGACCAAATTCTATGCGGATAAGCCAGTTATGATTGAGGAATTGATAGTCATCATTAGTCACGTCATTCCTCAAATATCACACGCAGTGCTCGGTCGCGTTATCAAAAATTGGACTTCGTTAAATACAGTAATTGCAACTATTTGAAAAAACTATAGTTAAAAAATATTGGGTGCACTAACAGTATTACATAGTAATAACATTTCGGGCGATATCTCGGCGACAACTTGACGAATATTGGTTTTCAAATGCTCCAACGTTTGGTGATTATATGCGGCGTCAAATCGCCTGATCTTGCTGGTCGAGGTGAAATTACGCGCTCCGGAAACTTCTCTTGCAATGAATAATAAATCGGTCATATTGTGTGACTTGTGGTACCATCTTGTTGAAACCATATGTCGTCCAGTTCTTAATCTTCAATTACAGGTCAAACAAATTCTGTTATTATACGGTCACAGCGCTCTAAATTGACGGTAACGGTGTTATTTTCAAAAAAAAAAAAAAAAAGAAATACGGTCAAATAACACCTCTAGATCATAGTTGATTTTTTCCGGCTACAATGACTTTTCCACAATCACTTATGGGTTCTCCGGGCCTCATATGTGCGTTGGGAGCTTTAGAATAATCAGCATATGTACGGCGTTGTGAATGGTCAGTCAGCTTCAACTGTTTGTAAAACATGGATAAAGTTGCGAAACAAAATACAAAATTCGCCATAATAAGCCGTAAGATATGCCCGTGGAATTGACGTAAGATATGCCCGTGGAATTGACAAATTTGGATTATCCGCTACACTTTCACTAACAGACGCGATATTTTCTGCAATGCCTACATAGCGACGATGTACAGGCCTAACCACATCTGTAACGCCTCCAGTCTCTTCAAATTTCTTTTTAATCTCGCCAGTTAATTGCACAGCAGGTCGATTATGACGACCACAATCACTTTGTAATGAACAAAAAGCGTCCACGTTTGAAGCACCACTTTTGTAGTAAGTTTTAACTATTTTTACTTGGTCTTCGTTTGCTGAACGATCCATATTTGCAAATGCAAACCTTTTACTGAATAAATAACACTACAGATGGCACGTATTTAACAGCTGATAGCCTTGACAGACCGGCGACTTTGAAACGACGAAATGGAGAAGCCAACGATAATCGATAAATATTCGCTATTTGGTGTCAGCATCACATTTATTATTTTAGCGTTGAGTCCAGTTTTGGGCCGAATGTATGCAGGAACTTTTGTCTGTTGGTTTAAAGAAATCAGTAGATGCGCTAAGATGAGGTTGAAGTCGAAGACAAGGATCGTAGCGAATGAAATGAGATGTACGAATATGCGGAACAGGAATTATTGTTCGAGTAAAATTCGTTGAAAATGCACAAAAAACTTACGATTATTTAGAGGTTATTGTAAATCTGTTAAAATCTGAATGACTGATTGATAATGAATGATTCAGAAGAACGGAACTGAATGTCGTGTGAACTGACGCCCAGAGATTACAAGAAATAATTTCCACATTTTAAACGCTGCCTTCCAGGCATAAATGAAACAGTATTTTTTACCATCTCGTATAGTAACTAATGATGAAAAATATATCCGTTATGCTAAACAAAGAAGAGGAATCAGGGGACTATGCTTCAATATCGACACACAAAACCGATATTCGTGGAAAAAACCGAATTAAATCTTTGCTGAGGGCCTCTAACGAACACATTTGAAAAGATTAAGCCAAGCGATCAAGAAAAAATGCTGCCACTACACAAAAATATTTTATTATAATAATATTGGTCCACATGTTGCGGTGCCAGTCTAGACTTACTTATATACCCCCAATTTGAAAGTCCTATCATATATATATAT
>JAHXMU010000828.1:694081-799381 GCA_019455685.1 Philornis downsi
TAATCATAACCAAAATTATTGAGGTTTTCTTAAGGATTGTCTGAATTGGAATGGTTCTTTTCAGGATCTTTTAGTACTGCATACCGCTTTAAATGGCGAATTGACAAAGAAACTCTGAAATATTTTTGTTATTTCAAACGTTTAGCTCATTAGCGGGGAAGTTTATTCCTAGTTGTCTTACTTTGCCGAATTTCCATCGAAACTTCTTTGTGACCACAAAATATTTTTATGACGAAGTTCAGGCTTCCAGCTTCTTTCTACCTTTATTGTGTCTTCCACAGACACACGGGGAGAAATGTTTTGATTGTTATGATCATCACGAATTTGTATACTTTGTACCAAAGATAGCGTGATTATCCTCTCAATTTTTTCAAACTTTACCATGCATCATAAATATCATAATGCTATGAAATTGAGAAAAGTTTGACAAACTGGAATTAAGAATTGCAGCAGAAAATTAGAGTTTCAGTAGATCGATTAATTTGTATGGAAGGTAGCTGAAAGGGCTTGACAATGACTTCCATTTTCATTCTCAGAACTTAGTTCATTAAACTCGTGGTGTGTGCGAAATTTTGATTGAATTAAATGGAACTGTGAAAAAGATATGACGTTAATAATCTATGCGTAGGGCCAGAAGTGATAATGATTACAAGATCGATTTTCTTTTCAAATTTAACAGTCTTATAAGTCTTTCTAATATAAATACGATTACTCACAGGACAACGGACTAAGCAGTGGAAAAAATATGTACGATAAAGAAAAACTTTTCGATGGGAAAACAGGAAAAATCGATACACTACATATACATATTTGAGAAAAGGGTATTATAGATAAGCTTATTTATCCAGCCATGATTCGATACGTCGGAGTGTCATCCGCAGGTGGTAAAATTGTTGTGGTAAGAAATAACTTGCCCACTAATCAATTTCCAGAAAAATGAAACATTTTCGGTGTTTTCTAATATTTATAACATTTTTTAAAATCAGTACTTCTAGAAATTGATAAGTACAGGAAATAACCACACCAAGCAGCAAAATTGATGCAGTAGGAAGGAAGTTGCTTATAAAAGTAGCAATTTGTATACTTTGTGGAATCTTCAGAAGCAGATGAATATTTCTAATTGTTTCAGATGGAATAACAGAATAAGTACATCTCATTAGACCCCTGATTTTTATGACACAACCAGTTGGAAAAGCTTTATATTTGTAAAATTAAACTCTTCGTCCTACTGATTACAGTTCCCAGCCATTGCATTGGTAATTTCAATTTCCGACGTAGACGTTTTTATTGTTGTCGCTTTTGCTATCCTGATCTTTAAACTCCTTCTGCTGTGTATTCCAAAGTGAGTCGGGGAACATATGTGCTAACATAAAAAGCTAATGTTAGTTTGTTGTTGTGGCTGCATCGGTGGCGGTAACGGTGGTGATGATGTTAGTTTTATTCAAATTTACACACACACGAGTACGTTCACATACGAAATGTACCCACACCACCAGCAGAGAGGCACAATAATAACATCTTAGCGAACGAAACCTGGGAAGGATGAGGATATGAAAAAGCGACCTAACAACGAGAGTACAACTCAACATTGGCATTTCCATCTAGCATTAGTGGAGCTGCTCTTGTTAGTAGGAAAATTAAGCTGATATGTGCTTTGGTTTCTTTCAGAAACAAGGAGGGCACAGACAACCACACACGAACATTCGGCGTTGTTGAATTGTTAGTGTAGTGGTAATTTTGTTTGTGTTCGGTTTGGCTGTGTGGCAAATGTTGCCTTAACACGCATTTTTGCCGCGTGTTTTATGTCTTGTTTTCGTTTGAGCTCCTCTATGGCAGTAAGAGTGCTAATGCATATGTATGTGAATGTGGGATGTGTGTGTGTACGTCGGTGCTTTGTAGTTTACAACTTATGTAGATTTCTGTTAAGTTCACAAAAGCTGTTTTTGGTGTTGTTGCATTTGTATGCCACAACGCACACAGATTGTTTAGTCAAGTGTATCGTATTTTTCTTTTGTGCTTTATAGAATTAGCTCACGCAATATAGAAATTAGCTGTAGCTAACGGGCTTTAATAATTTACCTTTCTCGTTTGGGGTTTCTTTGGTTTTTGCGTTTTTTTCTTTGTGCTCATTGCCAAAAAGGAAATTTCGAGTTTGTAAAATAAGCGATTTTTGTGCATAATAATTTTGATTTGTGAAAAATGTTTAATGGGTATCGGTATTTTACCTTACAAATGATTATTCGTTTCACAAAGAAATTGTTTAGCATGTTATAAGTTGCGTGTTCAATATATCAATATAGTATACAGTGGATTCTTAATATAACCTTCAAGCTACGTAAACCGATAAGGAGAGGTTAACAGCAACCGGCGCCTAAATTTGAAATCAGACAGAATAGTTATGAAAGGAATATGAAGAAAAAATGTGATTGTTGCGAGAAAATAAATTAAAACATTTGTGTAACAATGACCATTTATTCGCTTTCTGTTTCTTCTATGCATTAGGTATATGAGGGCAGTCCCAAACTAACCGACGTGACGTATATATAGCGACGGTAGTTCGAAAAATATTATTTTGCTGAAAAGTGTTAGCCTTGTAAAACATGAATTTAAAGTTCCAAAGCGCCTGGTTGTTTAGTATTATTTATTTGAACCATCAAAAAAAAGTAAACGATCTCAGTGAATTTGTAAACATGGAAAAAATTGGTCACTGTTATGTATTTCAATATTTACATACATTTGAAAGGTTTCAGTCCAGCCAATAATAAAACCGACCTAGATTCTGTTCCGGGGGAGTCTGCTTTGTCGTTCACGACTGTGCAGCAGAGTTTAAACATGGCCGTACGAGCTGCTAAGGCAAACACCGTAATAATTGACCAATTGAAGTGTCTACGCTAGACACAGTTAAGAAAATCCACAAAATGCTATTGGGTGATCGTTGGCTGAAGATGCGAAAACTAGCTGAAATGAAAGGAATTTCAAAAAGTGTTATACATCGTATATTGATTGAAGATTTGAAGATGAAAAATCTGTGCGCAAAATGGCTGCTACGTTTGCTTTCAATACAGCAAAAACAACATCGTGAAGATATTTCAGTAGTGTTTGGCAATGTCTTACTACAAAAAGCCGAATTTTTGAGTCAAGATAAGACATCAGTCCACCATGGATAAGACATCAGTCCACCACTTCACACCTGAGATTGAAGAACAGTCAAAGTCAAATCAGTGGACTGAAATGGGAGAATCATGTCCAAAGATGGCGAAGACGGTTCCATGTGCAGACAAGTTCATGATGTCTGTTTTTTTTTTTTTGGATGCACAGGGATTATTATATTATGGATTATCTTCAGAAAGGGAAAAACCCATCACCGGCGAATATTATGCAAATTTATGGGAGCTTTTATTTGATGAAATTATGGAGAAAAAAGTCGCATTTGGTGAAAAAGATAGCATTGTTTCACCAAAACAACGCTCCAGTTCACACAACTAAAATTGCTAAATTTGCGGTGGCTAAAATGAATGAATTGAAGTTCGTATTTCTTTATCACGCACCTTATTCGCCAGATTTAGCTCCATCGGATTTTTTGCTATTGCCGAACTTGAAAAATTGGTTGCGTTGTAAAAGATTTGCCAACAATGAAGAGGTGCAGTCCAGTTGATGGATATTTTAAGTTCTTACTATAAAGAGAGTATAAAAGCCATTGAATATGGTTGGAAAATGTATTCCAAGAAGTTGATTGTGTTCAAAAAATAAGGTTAATTTTCAAATTTCGATTTTCGATTATTATTTTTTTATGTTGGTACACTAGCCCCAAAGATATGTTGACGGTTTTATCCATACAGCAACTTTAGTTTGTTTGTGAAAGGCATAAATAAGACAAGTGTTTTGCGTGTTCGGTGATTTTCTGCATTCGAAAAGAATCGATCAAAGAAATTTCATCAAATTTTGTTTAAAAAATTGAATTAAGTGCTCAAAAGCACTTCAAATATTAACAGTGGCATATGGTGAGAGTACTCAGAGTCAAAAAAATGTTTACAAGTGGTACAAATTTTTCACAGAAGGTCGAGAAGATGTGAATGGCGGCGCTCGCTCTGGACGCTCGCATATCAACAACCGATGAAAATGTTGAGAAAGTGAAGAAAATTGTTAAGAAGAATCGTCGAATCACAATTAGAGATGTTGCTGAGAATGTCAACATATCGCTCATGCCATGCTATCTTTTTGGAAATTTTAGACATGAAGCGTATGGCAGAGAAGTTCATTCCAAAATTGCTGAATTTTGACCAAAAACAACATCGCATGAGCATCGCTCAAGAATTCTCGAATGACGTCACTTAACAGGGTTACAACTGGTGGCGAATCATGGGTATATGGTTGTGACATCGAAATCAAATACCTATCGCTCCAATAGAAGAGTCCAGGAGAGCCAAAACAAAAAAGCACTCCTAGTTCGTTAAAATGTCAAGGTTTTTCTCACTGTTTTCTTCGACTACCATGACGTAGTGCATCAAGAGTTCTTGCCACAGGGTCGTAAGATAAATAAAGAGCATTACCTTGAAATTATGCGCCGTTTGCGTGAAATAATACGAAAGAAACGCGCGGAATTATGGAAAAAATACATGGCTTTTGCATCATGATAATGCACCTGCTCATTCATCTTTGCTTGTGAGAGATTATTTGGTCAACAAAACACCGTTGTCATGCCTCAGCCACCGTATTCACCAGATTTGGCCCCCTGCGACTTTTTCCTGTTCACAAGATTGAAGAGACCCATGAAAGGATGGCGTTTTGCGACGATTGAGGAGATAAAAACCGAATCGCTAAGGAAGATCAAGAACATACCAAAAGGAGCATATTAGGACTGCTTCGAGGATTGGAAAAAACGGTGGCACAAGTGTAATGCTACTACTTGGAAGGAGATAAAATAGAAATTGATAAATAAATAAAAAATTTTTGAGAAAAATGGGAATTCACCTTATTTTTTCAAACACACGTCGTATATCTAAAAAGTACTCTGTGTTGGAACAAAATATTAAAAATATTATATATTTGTTTTCCGCAAAATCTGTTCACCGAAGACTTTCTGCAATATTATATCTGTTTGCATTTTGTAAAGAAAATTGAATATCTCTCAATTTTCATAAATTTCCGAAATCATTTTTAGAGGTGTGCAAATTCAAACGTAACTCAACCTGTAATGAAAAATACTGTGAAATTTGACACGGACCTTACCACAGCTCTGTCAATTTAGAAAAAATATTTTTGAGATTCGAAACATTTTGAACATAAAGCTGGTCTTACTGGTCCCTAACTTACTTTTTCAACACAATTGTTTAACTTTGTTAGCACATTTAAAAAAAGAGAATTATCAAGGATTCTTGACATTTCTTTATCCGCCGGATTGAGTCATCTTTTCTATGAAGGGTCCTGTTATGAGCGCCTTCAGCGATTTTTATTCATGAGGAAAAGAAGTTCACTTTCATAAACAGATTATAGTGTGCATATAGATTACCTACTTCAGCTAGCACCAACCATATGTCTGATGACATTATCTGGGAAAAATTGCCTAAAGATCGGTGGCTGTAAGTTGCTGAAAAAATACTGCCAAGAGTTCTGTTTACTCCTATGTGAGTAAAAGCCAGAGAGTCTGAATTAGAGTTTTTCCAAATAACAATATCAAAAATTCAATTTTGAATGCAAACAATATTTAGTCGCTCAAAAAAAAAATTTAAATTGAAGCAATAAAGATAATTTAAAACTAGGATCTATGCATCTTTTCTGAGAAGAATCCAGTTGTGAGTGCCGTAAAATTTGCGGGTTGCGTTTTACATTTCTCTATATTGTTTTTTCATAAGAATTTGTATTCAAGAGGAAAGGAAGTTCACTTTCAATAATAGGTGATAGAGTGTCATTTAATTTACCCACTTCAGTTCAGGGAATACTTGTCTGAAGATCGGTGGTTGTGAGTTGATGAAAAAATTCTGCGAAGAGTTTACTCCCAAGTGAGCAAACATCAGTGAGCCTGAGTTAGAAGTTCCCCAAATAACAATATAAAAAATTCAATTTTGAATGCAAACAATTTTTAGTCCGTCAAAAAAATCAATTTAAGATTTAAGCAGTAAAGAAATTTGACTACCTACTATTCTAAAACTGAGGTAATACAAAATTAACTGCATAGTATGACAGCTAATAAATTGACAAGTGAAGTGAATACGATAACCTGTAGATTTTAAATGTAGCTCTTTCGTATAAGAACACACAGGACATGGCGTATGATTAATATTAATACATATTACAGTAATTTAAATGTTGCTCATACGTCGTGTGTGTTTAATGTAGCTTAAAGGAATACGTATGTATGTACTCGTATGTTACTTCTTAAACACACACACACACACCCATTAACCTTTCGCTCTCTATACTAGGGCTTCCACTCTTCACATCACCTACATTCATATAACCTCAATCAGTGTTTGTTTTCTGTGAAACATCTGTATGGGTGTCCTTAATTTCAGAATGTTCTTGTTTATATTTATTGGTGACAGGATCTGATGTTTCACCTTTTACAACCTTTTGGCGCAGTAACATTTGATTGGATTTTTCATCTTAGTAAAAAATAAAAAAAAGTTGATTAGAACATAAAATGAACCTTTGCAAGACATTGTAATTAAACCATCAACCCGAACTAATTACGACGATAAATAATTGTTGTAAAAATCAAATTAAGTGCCTGCACAAAAACCGCACTTTTATTCGAGCTTTGAAAATGAGTCATCTAGGTGAACAGGCAAATAGCTATGGCGAAAGAAACACGGACATTGCGGCAAACACCTTCTTACAAATTACTAATGAAAATTTATTGCACCTTCAAAAATAAATAGTCGAACGTTACCATAAATCTATGATGAAATTTCAACAAACAGCGAGTTAAACGTCTTGCAACAAGGTCCAGGTGTTGGTGGTGGTGTCGTAGGTGGGCCATAAAGAGTCCTGTAAAAGCATGATAGGCATGAGAAAAGTATATCACAAAGGAGGAGGAACAATGGCAGCGTGGAAGCGTGGAACCTTCCCTAGTGAACTAATAACCCAATAAGCCTCCCAAAAGCCATAAATACATAAATCTTTGGTCTTATTTTGCTGGCTTCCTTGATGTTCATTGTTTGTATATAAAAACTCAAAAGAGTAAAACAATGGCCGAATATCCAATGGGGTAGCAAAAAAAAAAAAAAGAAATGGAGCAGGGCCAGCAGGAGGACAGCAAACAGAAAGAATGGGAGGCGTAGTGTAAAGAAAATATTATGTTCTTCTAACCAATTGGTTGCAATTCATTGACTTTTAGCACAACAAAACATTTTTCAAAAACATAAATTTCCTTTTTTGCCTTCGTTTCGTTTCAAAGACAGTTGGAAAATGAATGGCCTGATAGCAAACGAACAACAACCAAACAATTGTGGCAACAATGGATAGTTGCCCGTATTGTGCACAACTTGCCACCGCCAGTTAGCGGCTTGTATTTTCTTCGTCATTGTTGTTGCGTTGTTCTTGTTATTATTGTTACTGCCTTTGAAATATACTATAAATATTTTAAAATCAGACATCGAGGGCTGTAAAAGTAAAACAAGAGACAAATAAATTAGATACGTTTCTCTCTATCGTTACACCTAAACGGTACTTCTCATTACTCCTCAATGTGGAAGCCTCATTCATAGCAACCAAATCCTGACAATAACAATTCAATGGATCCGAAATGCAATCCCATTTCTAGACCATCTCGGCCTCTTTATTTTATTCTCCTTAAAATGTAGAAATTAAGCAACAAAATGTGTTGTTGGTCATTTGCAATGAGTGGATGGAGAATCCGTAATATCTAAACGTGAAATGTTGTGTTCATTCATTCATTTCATTTCGTTTCCAGTCACCGGAATGAATGTTCTTACAGCCATCTTGGGGCAGAGGCCGTAAATTTATTACCACCAAGAAATGTCAATATACCAACAACAATAACTTTTATTTTTAGACATTAAAAGAATCTAAAACATCAAGTAAAAAGTTAATTGCTAACGAGTGAACGTTGGATACAAAAAAAAAAATAAATAAACAAGCATTAATTTCGATGGGAACTTGCAGAGCTAAAGAGGACTCCCACAGCAGGATTAAGATACTCGAATACGTTGCTGAAAACTTTAAGGAAAGTGTGAAGCTATAGATAGCTCTTATTGCTCTTGCAAACTCGCAAAAAATTTCAGAATCCAACAATTTCCTGCCTCGAATTCGGTTGTAAATCCAAACTCAATTAATACAGTTCGAATATAGATGCTAATTCCCGTTAATTACAGTGCTAGAATAGGGAAATTTAACTGCAATGAATCATTTTTCAGATATGCTCTTAGATAACACCCAACAGAAAAGAGATGACGAATAAAGGGCAAGTCAACAAAGATTTGCCGTGTTTTTCAGACCTCAAATTGAGGGTCTCTAAATAAACGTCAGTGCCGAGAATTAGGAAATGCATTTTTTTCATTGAACTTATTCTTGCTGCAATGTTAAATTTTCGATAAATTAACTCTTAATAACGACAGAAATACTTATCTGTCACACCGTGAAATATATATTTTCCTATTCACAGTAAGTATATATGGCGATCGAAGCATGTATGCTAAATTCTTCCACTTAGAAGGTAATTTTTGCTAGGTCGACCAATTTTTACGTTTGTTATAAGGATACGAATTGTCTGACGAACTGCTCGAAATGCTACATAAATGGTGGCATTCGTAATTGTTATTAAACTGTAGGTTCTGTGAAATGAATGCTTGTAAGTTCACTGAATGCTAGAAGCTTTTCCATGTCTCATTCATGAGATGTAAAGGAATTTGTTGATATAAGAGGAGTAGCAATTTAACCCATTTTTATTGATAGAACTAAGCTTACTAAATGCTCGATGGCTGTCAACTTTTACTGAATTTAGTGCAATGTATTGGAAGATATGGATCTGGGTATACATGAGATAAGTTAGGTAATTTATATGGGAGATTCCAGAAATGGCATGGTTATCCGGTTGATTTTTGAAATTTTCCCATTCACGATTGACGGATATGTAAGTTACAGCAATTTTCGAATTAGGGATTATAGGAAAAAACTAAAATTTCGACAAATAAGTTCACTTTTATGGGGAATACTATGAGGAACGTAGTAATGCCATCCACTTTCAGTCTTAGTCTTGAAGGACATGTAGCTGCTCTGTATACTATATGGGTAAAATCAATAGTTCGTATGCGAACTACCAAGAAAGCGAGGTTACTTATTCAAAATTGAGTAAGTTTTACCAAGCATTATAAATCAATGCAGTGGACATAAATCTACTAAAATGTCGACAAATAACTTAATTTGTATGGGGAGTACTATAATACTATGAGGAATGTAGGAATGCCAACCATTTTCAGTGTCAGTAGTATGTCTATTAAGGGTAAGAAGTGTGCCGAATTGTATTGAGGGTAGTACAATATCTTGATGGACATGTAGCTGTTCTTTATGCTATATGGGTGAAATCAGTTGCTCGTATGTGAAGTTCCAAGAAGACATGGTTACTTAATCGTTAATTTAAATCGTTAATTATTAATCAAGGCAGTGGATATAAATCTAAATTATTGCTGTCTACAAATAAAAAATCCTACACGAAATACAGAATTTGAAAAAATCGTCATATTTGTATGGCGGCTCAGAGAATGTGGCAATGCTGTCCGTTTTCATTGTCAGGCTGTATCTTAACAAAAGCTGAATATGCAACAAACAAAACATTTAATCAAATAGGATGACCCCAACTAACTACTTCAAAAAAGTTGTACTAAAATCTCACCGTTTTTGGCTAACAAGTAAATAGGCAAGTGAGAAGACGCAAGTCGTAGTCACTGCAGCCTTTATCATAACCGTCTTCAACGGCGAATCAAATAGGTCACACGATAGACTGTCACCCTGTCCAAAATGACTCACTGAGATTGTTGTTTACCATTATAAAAGACTTCGTAGCAGTCACGGTCATCCTACTAAAGCTGGCGAAAACAGTTTTATAGTTGACGAAGATATGTTAGGTATCGATCCTTTTCTTTTTTGTATTCTCCACAATTTGATGTAGTGTGAATACCTGATCAATGGCAGATTTATCAAATCTAAATCTACATTGGTCTGTTTGACCTGTTAAAAAGATTAAATTCTTGTTTTTACATATTTTTACAATAGGTAAAAAATCTGGTATTGCGATATTTGGCGCACATATGAACCTCGCCACCTCTGAATAGAGGATGCAATTTTCTCAGATTCCTATCAACGGGAATGGATTCAATGAACCAAATCGAATTTAACAGTCAATGCATGCTGGTTGTCAGCTCTTCACCACCGGTTTTACACAACTCCACATCCGTCGCCCTTCATCAACATATACCAGCACCCATCAGCACTCACAGCTTTGTTGTCTTTAAGCCATGAAGTAGCTTTCCTGATTTCCTTTTACCTCAGTAATGGATAATCTACGAGGTGTGATCAAAAAATAACCGTTATTTTCAAATTTCCTGAGTTACGTATGTTCGATTTTTGAATTTTTTTCTGTTATATTGGTACACATGTGGTGCTCTCTTGGATGTTTTACTATTCGAAAAAATGGATCAAAGAAACAGTATTACGTTTTGTGTAAAAAATTAAATTAAATGTTCAAGAACATTTGAAATGTTGACTGTGGCGTTTAGCGAGTCTGCTATGAGCAGAACACAAGTTCAATTGTGGTATAACCGGTTTAAGGAAGGCCGAGAAGATGTCAATGACGATGCTCGTCCTGGTCGCCCAAGCACGTTAACAACCAATGAACACGTTGAAGCAGTGAAGAAAATGATTTTGGATAATCATAGAATCTTTATTGGAGAGGTTGCTGATGATGTTGGTTGGCATATCGTTCGGCTCATGCCAAGCAATTTTTACGGATATTTTAAGCATGAAACGTGCGGCAGCGAAGATTGTTCCAAAATTGCTAAATTTTGAGCAAAAACAGCGTCGCATGAACATCGCTCAAGAGCTGTAGAACTTCGTCAACGACGATCCAGATTTCCTCAAATCACGAATCATGAAATCCCAATGGAAGCGTCCAGAAGAGTCAATACCGAAAAAAACACTTCAAGCTCTTAGTTTTAAGAATATTTATGAGAATATATTCGCTCATGTAAATGAAAGACTCGGGAGCAAGTTTTATCTTAAAATGTATTATTGTAAAACTTCTAGATAAAGCATGAAGCTGTAAATATTTTTGTCATTAATTAGGACAATATGCTGGAATCCTAAGATTTTCTTATATTGTTAATTTGTTTAACTAATTCCTAAATAGTTAAAAAATAGTCTCAATAAAACAATTACAATTACAATTTGCTGTAAATTTATATATTTTTTATATTGAAACAAAATTAAATTCCATTTTCTGGAATCTAAATTAAAAATACACAAAATTTTTATCCAGATCATACACTATTTCCAATTAAAATTCGAAGAATTCCAATTGAAATTCAAAAATTCTGTTTGAAATTCGACACACATCAATTGAAAATTAAAATTTCCACTTAAAATTCAAAGGTTACATTTGAAATTCAAAAGGCATCAATTGAAATTCAAGTATTCCACTTAAAATTCGAAAGACATAAGTTGAAATTCAAAAGACGTTAACTAAAATTCAAAAAACATTAATTGAAATTCAAAAAACGTTAATCGAAATTCTAGACTCATCAATTGAAATTCAAACCTCATCAATTGAAATTTGAAACTCATCAATTGAAATTTGAAACACACCAATTGAAATTCGAAAAATAATAGGTAGTTTCGACCGCAATACACTCTATTCAGCAATGATGATGATGCGCTCAAACTGGAAAATGCAATACAAAAGTTTTATTACTAAAAAATAAGGAGTTACAAATGTACAAATGTATTATTAAATTTCGTTTCTGTTTCACTCATCCAAAATAAAAACACAAAAAATATTAATATTGATTTTTACAATCAAAATGAAATTGGAGGCAGTTTTAATTCTGATTTAGTTTATGAAATATTTTGTTTGTATATGATTGGAAATTTTTAATTCAAAAAAGAGATAGTATTTTTGAGTATTTGTGATATAGTAAATTCAGAAAATACATTATTTGAACAATTTTTATGTGTCACAATATCGCGGCGTGTCTTTTTGTCTCCCAAAAAAGGAAATTACCTTTGTTTTCAGTTCTTATTTAGACTAGGAAACGAAACTGCATAAAACTATATTTTCATTTCAGGTTCTTGAATCAAAATATCTGTTTCATTATGCTTCGATAGAGAAACAAAATTAATGTTGGTTTCTAAGTTGGAATCAGTAAATTAAGTGATCTATTCTTTCGAATGTGAATCAGAAACAAACTTCTAATGCACTTTAGCAAGTTTACGATATCAAAATCGAAACGGAACTGAACTTTTTTGAAGGCTCTTGCTTTCGGATTATTACTACATCCTATAAGGAGTAAAGCGAAAATCTTTTTATAAAAAAATTAGACTGCCAAATACACTAATCCCGATTGATATGAATGGTTCTGAATGAAATTGTTATTCCCTTTCAAATGACATCATTGATTAGCAAAATTATATTTTGTATATTATCATCTGATTCATTTTGGTCCAAAAAATGTTGATTTTCCAAAGCGGGATACTGTTCTTTTTGAAAAAAAAAATGTGACTAATCTCGATTGACGTGAGTGGTCTTGAAAGAAATTGTTATTCCCTTTACAATGAGAACATTTAGTAGCAAAGTAATGTTTCGTCTCATCATCTCATCTCATCATCTGTTTCATTTTTTAAAGCGGGATACTGTTATTTTTAGAAAAAATTTGACTAATCTCGATTGATCTGAGTGGTGTTATTCCCTTTCAAATGCTCATACCTAGTAGCAATGTGATGTTTGCTATTTCATAAACTGATTCATTTTGTAAAAGAAACTGCTCATTTTTAAAGCGGGATACTGTTATTTTTTGAAGAAGTTTGGTTAATCCCTATTGATTTGAGTGGTCTTGAATGAAATTGTTATTCCCTTTTAAATGAGAATACCTGTTTCATTTTGGTATAAAAATGCTTATTTTTCAAAGCGGGAAACTGTTATATTTAAAAAAAATTAGACTAATCCCAATTTATCTAAATGGCCCTGAACGAAATTGTTATTGCAATTGAATTAAGGACAATTAACAATAATATTGTGTCTGCAAGTTCTGTTATTTTAATAATCAAAATGTGAAATGTTTATTTATACAGCTCAGAAACAAATCACAACCAAAAAATTATATATAAATTAAAACATTGAAAAAGTTTGTTTTTAATTCGCCTACTTAAAAATCTAGTCATACGATAATTGTGTTTTATATCTCATATCAATTTTGGTCCAAAATTATTAACTTGCAAAATCGGAAGAATTTTTTTTTTGATTAATTATTAACCCAGGCAAAAGTTTCTATATCAGTTAGTAGGAAATACTTAAGAGTTTATTAACAATTATTTTATTATATGGAAAATGTCGCCGTTTTTTTTCTAATATTCTAAAAAAATTAAAATTTTATTTCTGGTTTTGACCCCATGTTCAAAGTAAATTTCTTCGATTTAAGCAAGTTCATCCGCAGGCCGCACCGCTTAATATAGAAGACCAAAATTTTGCATAAAAATATCTTTTTTTCATAAGCAAGTTAAGTTTGAAATTGATAAAACCCACCCATCAAGACAAATAGTAATTTTTCAAGGCGGAAAACTGTTCTATTTATAAAAAATTTGAATAATCCCGATTGATCTAAACAACCCTGAATGAAATTGTTATTCCCTTCGAGTTAACTACATTTCGTAATGATATGGTGTTTTATATCTCATCGTCTGATTAATTTTGGTCCAAAAATAGAACCTTGCAAAACCAAAACAATTTTTTTTTGTTTAACTATTAACCCTGACACGTGTTTCTATGCCACTTAGTAGGAAATACTTAAAAGTTTATTACGAATTATTTAATTACATGGAAAATTTCAAAGCCATTTTTTTCTAATCTGTTTATCTGTCTGTATGAAAAAAAAACTTTTTGACATGTTGTTTGTGATTTTGACTCCAAGTCAAAAGTAAATTCCTTCCACATTATTTTCTACAACTATGAATTCTTAACATTTCAGCGGATGTTTGTTAATGATTTGAGAGGGCCTTCCCCTTTGTAGTTTGTTTGTTAATTAAATAACGAGTGTAGTAGCAAATTTTCTACGTTTTTTTTTGTTATTAAATTAAGTTAATTGATAAATCGTAAAAAAGCTAAACATTTTTTATAGAAAAAAAATCTCAAAAGAAATGATTACTCAGGTAATAAAAAGTTTATGAAAACATTGCTGCAAAACATTTGTGGCAATGGATATTTTTCTGGACTTTACTGGCAGATTATCTGCACTACAATATCGCAGATTGACTGGATCGTTCGTTGGACCATTTCTCATTTCTGAGGGGAGTTTTGACATCAAAGTTAACGCATATCAATGGCCAAAGAACAAACCAAAAAGTGTATAGCAAAACTTTGAACATTAACGGCCCCACAAATAGAATGGGAATGAGTTTGGAATTGAGAACTCAATTGTTTTGGTTAAAAACAAACAAAACTTGAAAACACTTTGTAAATAAATTGATTGTAAGTATTGTAGTATGTATTTGAGTGTCTTTGTGTGTGTGTGTATATTTGGCCATAGACGTATTTGTGCCTGTGATTATAGACAAAGTCGAATAATATTGTGAATAGAATGTTGTACCCTGAAAACCCATTAACAGATTCAAAATGACTACCAAACCATTGAGTTGTTTAGTCGTCGTTGTACAGGAACATAACTTCATGTGTCTGAGCTGGGGCACAAGAATGTGTGCCTGCATTTGTGGGTGAATGAACAACAAAAGGGCTTGTACAAATTGAATGTAAAACATAGCCAACAATTTAAGCAAAACTTTTCATACAATCAAATAAATATTTTGTTATATTATGCGCCCGTAGAAACTTATGCTTGTGCACCACGACAATCAAAAAGTATATAAATACAAATGAATTCAAACAAACAGACGAGCATACATACACACTTCTGTACATATACATTAGCAAGAAGAAGAAGAAATAAACCGGCGTCCACAAATATACTAAAGCCCTGACTATGGGTACTTCAGGCCGGCTTTTGCTGCTGTTGCTGCCTCTAATGCTAGAACAACTTTAGAAATACAAATTAAATCCCAATTGAATTAACCACAGAAATACCGACAATAACAATTGCAACAACATCGCCGATATAGACGACAACAAACAAATATACCAACAACGACAACGACAGCCACAGCCATAGCAACAGCAACATCAATACCATTTTAAATGATTGTGCCACAAAATTACGCCCAATGGCCAAAAACAAGGAAACGGAAATAAAGCTTTAGAAATCTCCACCGTAGGGAACAAAATATTTACACAAAAGGAAAGAGGACATTCAAGACCACATACTCACCACTGCGCCAGCACCGCCAACAACAGCAACAACATTTAGCAATAAAAGAGGCAGCTAAACAAAATGTTTATAAACAAATTGCGACAAGACATTGTGCAGACGGAGAATTAATCCATATATGGGTAAAAGGGAGTAGGGTTTTAAAACCGTCTGTGTTAACGGAGAGAAGACCATACCGTAACAAAAGGAAAAGCGACGTAATGACACTAATACAATGGCACACAACGGTTATATAGGGATCAGGATTTTCAAGCCTAAGGTTCTCAGTTTAAGAATCCCTAAATGTAAGATCGATCACGATCAGTTTATACTACGAATTATTTTTCTGAATTTAACATTGCCGTTTACGAATATGGATCGTTTAAGAACCGAAAAACGTGTAAAATAGTTAAAACTTATTACAAAAGTGGTGACTCAAATGTTATTCAACACGACCGATTTTGGCTTTATTGCATGAGAAGTTTCCAGAAAGCGTAATTTCATATTTTGGCGACGTCAATTTGCCACCAAGATCATGCAATTGGACGTAGTTAGACTTTTTATTTGTGGGATTTTGTCAAACCCAAACGTACGTCCCGAAATATGCGAAAAATGGTCGAAAACTATCAAAAGAATCCACTGTTGCAACCAATCCAAAGACGATCATTTAGATGACATTATATTTCATAATGGCCAAACATTGCAACGAAATATACATTGCATTGAAATCGAAGCTTTAACTGTGCTTTATTTAACTTTACTTTTGTAACCGAAAAATGGGCTACTCTGTACATTCTGCCAAAAAAATTAAGGGAAATTGATCAATGAAAAAGTTCGCTTAAAAAAATGGTTAAAATTCTTTTTATCGCTTAGTTGGCACAAGTGCCATCTTTATTGATGCGGAATTTGAACGCGTTCTGAAATTTAGTTTGCTTACAGTGGTGGATTTTGTCACTTCATCTCAGTTGCGTTTTGCAGTTTTTCCAATGGATAAAAATATCTAAGAAGGAACTTATTTCAAATTTTGTATTGCAAATGAAATTTCGTATGCTGAACGGCTAAAAATGCTACGGAGGACTCACAGCTTTATACATGAGCGGTACATTGCCTTCGAGAGCGGTCGCGTGGTAATGGAAGACTTAAGTCGCTCTGGACGTCATCAACTGAAATTAATATCGATAAATTGAAGCAAATGGTAACTGAATATCTTCAGTTAACTTCAAGACAGATAGCCGCTAAACTTTCCACGTTGATGGAGCAATACGAAATGCGTTACCGCTCGAGTAGTTTCGAAATACCCGAAGTTATTTCTAAAACTTTATCGCATGATATAGGTAATTACTGAAAACATGCTGGTACGGGTAAATTCCAACTCTACATTCACAACAACTGGCGATGAGGAATGTTTGACGAGCAAATAAGTCAACAAGCTTCGGAATAGCGCCTTCTAACTGACACGAAACAGAAAAAACTACGTCCAAGTCGATCAAAAGTTCAAGTAATGTTGATAGTTTTCTTTGATTACGGCCATATTGCATATCCGGAACTCTTGGCTGAAGGTCAATTAACAAATAAGGAATATTATGTTAAAATTTTGTGGTCAAAGTAAATAAGAAAAGAATAGATTTGTTGAAAGGGAACTGGATTTTGCACCACTCACAAGGCTAAAGACATGATCACATTTTTAATCAAAAAATCAACAAAAATTGCATTGAACAACCAGAGTATGTTCTTGATATCGCTCAGGCTGAGTTTTTTCTCTTTCCAAAACAAAATGTACTGTAAGAATTGATATCTTTGCTCGATCATGTGTTTAAAAAAATGTTTTTAAGATTGAAACGTTAGCGTTTGTGCTAATGAGGGAAGGGTCGATTGGTGTTAGCGTTTGGAGAAAGTTTGATGATATTGGTTGACGTGGATTCCAATCGATCTTCAGTGAAGTTGTGCTTGTTATGATGTGGACTGTACTTTTCCTATTTTGCGGCAGCGGGTTAGCTCTAGAAATTGAGTATATCTCTCGAATCTCTCGTACAACGAGAAATTGTATTAGGGTTTAGTTAGGAAGAGAAAACCAGAGATTAAACCACAAAGGATTAGAGATAGTGGATAGATCTTTAAGGATGGCAGGTTAAAACTTACCATAAATGCTTATGAAATGATTGGTGAACAACGGAAATTCTATTCACGTTATAATAAGTAATGTTGATGTAGAATTCGAGATGAGGGTAAAAAATGACTACTCGCTATAAGGTGATGCAAAGAAGAGCCGTTTTTGACATACTAATTTAACTTGTCACTTTACAATTCATTAATCAATCAGCAATAGGTAACAAGTATATTTTATAGCATAGTTAGACAAAAGCAATTCACGATTGAATACGTCCTGCACATTGATTTGCAATTCATGTTCGAAAATTTTTGAAGTACAAATTGAGTATTAACTAATCTAATTTCAAATTATTATAGGTGTAGCTTTATACAGATGTATATATGAATATTTGTTTGTTTTGGATTAAGTTGGATGATAAAATGATTACGAATAATAACAAAATAAAATAAATAAACATTTCATAAATAGCAATGCTGCCAAGTTAAATTTGCTAAGCACCGATGTGTTTTTTTGCCATCCCATACCGGTATCTTATATAGGTTACCAAAAACACGCAACCAATATTGCTTTGTCTTCTTCCCTCCCAATGTGCAGTTACTACTTTAAGCTTTAAATACTTTCTTAATGGCATTTTTACCTTTGAACCTCTGACACATATCACGAACGAAATACTGCAACCCCGAAGTCTTGTAAGAAAATAATACATAGTATATGTTGAACGTAGTTAGAATTAACCACCCAACCCAACCAAAAGTAAGTGTTGATCACATTAGGTTGACATTGAAAACTTTAAACTTTTTTCTTTAGCGATTTTGTGAAATCTTACCGAACTTGCTACATGGACATGCCCACTGGAATAACTGTTAGGATAACTAATAGCTTTTTAAACGTTTAGTTGAAGTAAAATGAATAGATCTGCCACTTGAACACCTGGTAGGATAACTGATTTAAACGTTTAGTCAAACCAAATAAAACTGTTTTTTTGTGTTTAATAAAAGCAATCAAAACGTTTACTTAAAAACCGTATCCTTTAAGCCAATGGCATTTTTTTATATAACACTAGCCAACAAGGTTTTGGACTGGAGCAACCAAATGTCTTTCTTAGGGTAATTTAGTGGGCTAAATTCGAATCTGTAATTGTTTTTTTTCATCACTTCAGGTTTTCGAGATACATAAAAAAAAATTATTCGTTTTTTATATAAGTTTATTTAAAAATCAATGAATTTTCAAAAGTGAAGGGCATTATTTGAACGACGTTTGTATTTTGCATTTTGTCCAGCAATAGCCTCCCAGTATGCTTTTGCCCCAAAATCCTTGATAACTTCTTTCAATTTTCATTAACTCTTGGTGAGCACGCTCCCCTTGTTCGTCGCTCACCGCACCTTGATTTTGTGGAAAAAAATCTAAATGCGAATGAAGAAAATGCATTTTAAGTGGCAATCGTGTACCCAATTTGATAATTTTTCAATAATTCAGCAACAATTAGTCTGTAGTTTTCACTCTTATTGTTTCCAAGAAAACTGTTCACGATGCTCTTGAAAGATTGCCAGGCTGCACATTCTTTCTCTAATAAACATTGTGAAAAATTTTGATCATTCATCAGCTTCCTGATCTGAGGGCCAAAAAATAAGCCTTCTTTGATTTTAGCATATGAAATTTTATGAAAAACAGCTAACAAATATTTAAATGCTACACCATCTTTGTCCAGAGTCTTGACAAAGTTCTTAAAAAGGCCAAATTTTATGTGCTGCGGCGGAGGAAGAACTTCATTTGGATCAATTAATGGTTTATTTAAAATGTTTTGGTGAATACTCAGTTCTTTTTGGCCACTCTGTTCTGACGTAATGATGACATGTAGCGCGACTATCCCATGAACAAAGCAAACAACAATATTTTGTGAAACCTCCTTGCATACCAGTCACAACAAACCAGTGATCTGAAATAGATTAATTTACAATTATTTACGATGGTCTACAATATATATGCAGGGAAATTTAAATCACACATCTTAAGGTTACCGCAGATATTCCATTTATTATAGTTGTATTTGAGTAATTTCGCAATTTCAGTCATTGATGTGTAATTTTCCTTTGTATTAACGGCATGAGCAATTGGTAGGGATGGTTTTTCATTCCCATTATGCACAAGAAGAGCGTCTAAACGGCACTTAAATCCATCAATGAAAAATTTCCATTCAGTTTTGTCATATGACTGACTCATTTTTTAAAATAACACATCAACATATGTTAGTATAGGTATATAGGTGGAATAGAGTGTTTACAGTACAGTATAGAATTCTATAATTCTATTAATAGAATATGCAGCCAATTTCAAGCTTCTATCTCTATAGGTTGTTATTTTTGTTCCAACTGCAAGACGTTTCCACTGCTGCATGTGTGAAGCTAGTAATTCTGCGTCTTGATTCGTTAAATGTAAATCCCGAATTGGATCATTCAGCTCAGCTTGAGTTCATCGTCAGCCAGATACAAACTACCACTGCTGGTGAAAGGTGTTTCGGGCTCACTGCTCGTATCACTGGAAATGCTTGGTAATGGAAAATTTGGTGGACATTGAACTGGTTTGGAAGCCGATATTGACTGTTTTACAGTATTGCCAGCATGCGATAAAAAATTAAAAATACCTGATAGCCCAATTTGTATGCCAAATTCGAATGCAGCGCATCCAAAGTTAAAAAGCATGCTTCGTTTGTACAGTCAATTTTTTTTCCAAATTGGTAGCCCAGTGTAATATTTGTAAATACTTTAAAATATACCTATTTTTTGGGGCTTAGCGAAAACGTTTGCCAAAGGCAAAAAGATAACAAAGAAAACATTTCCTTTAAATTATTTTCTTAAAAGATATTTGTTTTATATTTTACCTTTTAAAATAAAGTAAATTTAAATATTTTATATGTTATAGGTTTTGTGCATGACTAAAGTACTGGTAAGTGAAATTACCAGTCGGGCAAAAATGGGTTAATATTAAATAAAATGCTTTACATATCTGTTGATTTCACAATCGATGGTCATAAATCACTGTTACTGTGTTCAGCTAATATCCCGAAGCCTTGGCATTCTATCGAATAAATTTTAACATGGAATATTGAAGCGATTAGGGAGCCGTTCAAACAAACTCCTGCCTTGTTCGTAAAGTTGATAAAATAATGATTTCTTTGGTGAAAAAGAGAATACAAAAAATACATCTTTTGTTAAAGATCCCAACCTTTTTTGCTGAACACAAGACACTGGTCTGTTAGGTATATAAGCAGAAGAGCCCATCTATAAAAAAAAGAAATATCTTAAATAAGCACATGACAACATGTGCTTTTGTTCCCTGGCCTCCTATACTATTGTGTGTGTATGGGCTCAAACACTAACAAAATCATCGCTAGAAAAAAGAAAAAAAAAACAGGAGAATATATTTTGTAATGCATACTCGAGGCAGAGCACAGTGTGAATATCAACTCGACCATATACACTGAGGCTACAGCCAGCAACAGCAGTAACCAATACAATATTTGTAGCCAGACCCACTACTCTTACCGGAAGCTAAATCCTCATTGGTATTGTTAACGTGACCCTATTGAGCTATGATAACAAAAGATTTAGTCAGGCATAACAACAAAAGGGCGCTCCCTAGCATATCCGACCACCGACACCAGCAGCAAAAAATAAGCGAAGAGAAACGCACGCACACACCTTAAACCGACCGCCTATTTTTTTTCTTCTCAGCTGACTAAAATGAAAATAAAGACAAAAAAAAAAAAACAAACTCAAAAATCTAACAGAACTTAGCATCCTACATTGGCGTCTGTGGGAATTGAACCTTATGTGTGTAGGTGAGGACTTCGTATGTACGTATGCTATTGTATTGGTTTTACTCGTGCTTGAGGATTCAAACACGGTTTTCACAAAATACATCGAAAAAAAAAAAATAAATGAAAATTGTTTATAAAAATCGTTTGCTATCAGTAGACACAATGTGATAAAATGTGTAGTGCATTTTTCTTTTCTTCCTAGTTTTAGGTACCCTACAAAGTAGATTAGGAAATATGTGAAATTTAAAGTCCGAAATAGAGAAATTTACAGAAAAGATTTGTATGGGTACATAAGCCCAACTTGATGCTTAATGCATAAAATTGATAAAAGGAATTTGGGTCCTTTCCAAATACGCGTAAGTCTTTTCTCAAACTGCTGCCAATGATATGCTCAGTGATAACAGTTTACCTATTTTTCGATTACAAAAGTAAAGTTAAACACAGCACATATAAAGCTATGATTTCGGTGAAAATTTTATTTCATTATAATGCTTGGCACATTCATTCGGTTTTTAAAGAAATTTATTTACAAATTTATATACAAGAACGCAAGATCTAAATTTTAAATAAAACACAGATATTAAAAAAAAATCCTGAAACTTTATTATATCGTAATGAAACATTCATTACTTCAATTCTAGGCACGAAAACTGGTTATCATTTCACGATACCGAACACCATTGACTGTTTGCGCTTGACATGCCTCATTTTCACAAAAAAAAAAGGTCCAATGATTCCTCCAGCCCAAAATTCATACCATACAGTGACACGTTGAGGATGGAGATGGAGATGGAGTTTGAGCGACATCATCACGTACAGCTGCGACATTTTCGGTCGACCTAGTCGAAGGCGCGTTGTTGTCTTTACATCACTAACAGACCCAGTTTTGGCAAATTTATCCATTAATTTCTTTACAGTTGACTCTTTTGGAACATTGTTGTGACCCCGAATTGACACTTCGAATGGCACCAAATTTAAATCATGCGTTCTTGTTGCGACACCCTCAAAAAACTCTTGTGGTTTTTCTAAAAAGAGCATTCAATTTGGTTTTTCACTTATTCATCGTTACGGAGATTCAAATCCTTCAAGTGGTTGCTCAGACTGCGAAATAGGTGATAGCCGGACGAGGCGAGATCTGGGGAGCGCAATGGGTGAGGTAAAACTTCGCACCCAAGCTCTGACAGTTTCTGACGGGTCCGCAAGGCAGTGTGAGGCCTCGGAGAGAGACTGAAGTTCCTAAACAACGAAGTTGCTTACAAATGCGAGCTCTCTCTGTCAAGACTACCTGTTTGGACCTTATCAATGCGACTATTTATCTGAAAATTCTGGAAAAGACTCAAGAAAAACAGATCCACACATACCATCCTTTCATCGATGAAAATCGTGGTTTAAAAGTCCGATGCGGCATAAAATTTGTGAAGCAATGGAAAAGTTTGGAATACCAGCGAATCTAATACGTATTTCTAAAACGGTTCTGACTGACATGAAGTCTGCAGTAAAGACGGAACAACAACTGCGAATTTAGGTAATGTGACTGACCGCGACCGGTTCAATCCGGAGCACAGCCACCTATTACTATTTGAGCGGCGGTTACTTTGACGTGTCTGAGGTTCATCTCGAGTAGTAAAATAATCGACAAGTTTGGTGAATGCTTCTCGAACTATGACATTCGAAATCGCCATTAAACTGTAGGTCCCGTTGAATGAATCCAAAAATAGAATACGTGTGAGCTCATATCTCGTTTATGAGATATAAGAAAATTTGTATTTTTTTTGTTTTTTGTGACAGTTCATAATGCTACTTTTTCAACTTTCTGTTTGAGATAATTGTGAATATATCTGCGTTAGACACGATTAGTGCTATCGTCAAATAAAACCATTTGGGTATTTCATACGCTTATGGTATGGACGTGATCAAAAATTAAAGCATGTTACTGCAGCCTTTTCAATCATTGAGAAGAGATAAGCAAAAATAGGTCCTGTGGTAAACAAAAGCCAAACCAAGTTCGACACATAAGGAGACTACTCGTTTAGAACTCTGGACGAATGTTGCCAATTACAGTTCTGGAATGAAGCGTACGGCGTCAATATGACTAATTTTAGAAATTGGTAGAAAAATATTACCAGCTAACAGATGCTGCCTGGACTTAGCAAGCGTTTTAATTACAAACTCCTTTCCCGACATTTAATTTTTTCTTAGGATTATTTTCTAACCGAAAATTATCGTAATTTGTAAGTAATTACATTTCCCTTAAAGTGCGTAGAAAATGTCACTTCCCTTCTAAAATTGGAAAATTTTCACAAAATTAACTTGATCTTATGTATTGTCCATGTCTATTTCTGTAGCAGCTTCTCTGTCGGCCGCTTTGCTGTGAAATTGTTTGGGCTGTCGAATTGAATTGTGTTTCGATCAGTATAGACTAAATCAAACATTTATGTGTGTGGGTGTCCTGTCGTCGGTGCTGCCACATAAACGAACACATAGACACGATTTCCCCTTGTTTTGTTTGGAATGTATAGTGCTGACATGTGGACACAGTTTTTCCCATGGTTCTCTATAAAAATCGTTTAAAAATAGTAAGAAAAAGTGCAAATAAATTTAAATTTAAATTGTTTAGATTGCCTTGTTGGTCCAAGGTATAGGAGTTTGGGTTAAAATGTGCCAAACGTAACCAATAATTGAATACTTGAAATTTTTTGTATCTATTGTGCTTTCAACTCGATAACTGCTGTACGCCTTCAGGGAACTTCTTGAAACTAGGTACAGTCTAATCTTTTCCCAAATCGTAGCATTTTGGTACCGCCTTCAACAAATTCAAAGATTTTTTTGAATTTGAATTTTCTTTCTGCAATTTCCCATCCGTTACTTGCAGCAATCTAAATTTTTGTTTTCTGAATTGTTTTATAATTCCTGGAAAAATTTTTGGAAATCTATCGATACCCACCTCATCATCGAACCCCACCCCTTCCCACACAAATGACAAATTTAATTCATATATTTTTGACGCCATATCGTCCAATCGGTTGCTCTAAATTTACATGTTAAGCTTTTGCTAAAAAAAGTTCTCAGAATGAATGCCATACCCATTCTGGCGCCTTACATATTATTTGACAAATTTTTAATTCAATTAATACTTACTTAATACTTAATTTTGAATTAGTTAGCGTTAGTAGAACAAGTTTTTACCCATTTTTTATGATTCTTTGTAACATCAGAGAAAACCGATTTATTAAACACGTCCTTTCTGATACTCTCCATAAAGCCGGCCGATTTAACTCACGTATTCCTACTTCCATATCTGCCAAGTGGTTGCACCAAATTCGAACAAATTTGCCATTTGTCATGCATTTCAGTGAAAATGAGCCACATTGCCACACCCATTCGGGTACTTACCATGCATATTGACGGACTTATCGAAACTTGATGTTCCCCGGTACACCCCAATTAGTAACCTGAAGTTACTTAACTACTTGTCAATTGCAGTCTTCTATAATACTGATTAAAATGAAAAACGCTGCAGTAAGATTGCGAAACCACTATGATAACCCTTTATATTCATGACTCAAATGTATCACTTTATAATGAAAACAATTTCATTTTTTAGATTTGTTATTTTGTATCATGTTTTTTTGTCTTTTAAATCTATCCCCCACAACAATTCTTTTTTTTTCATAAAGTTTATTCTTTAATTTATTTTCATAACAGACATTGGAATGAAATACTATTTATATGTACGAGTATATGTATAAATGTAAGAACTTACATTTTAACAATTAGCGTCCCAGCGTCAAAAGTTCATTGTAAAGATAATTTAAAAAAACACACAATTCAATATTGTTTATAATTATGTTACAGTCAAATAATTGGCTATAAAAAAAAAATAATAAATAAATAAAAAATCAAATTTTGTACATTTACAACAAATAATAAATTTAGTAACGAATTTCCTAAACAATTTTTCAACAAATTTTTGAAAGGTGAAATACAATTTGCGAACTTTAAATTGTGTATTAAATTATTATATGAATGGCTGCCCGAATAATCAATTCTCTGCTTGGCAGTTTCATGTCTACAATTTGCTTCTCTCAAATTGCCATTTAACACTTGCTGATTTATAGAAAAGTTTATGGTGTGATGGCTTCTATTATGTGGGCATTGAATACAAACTTAGGAGTTTCATTACATAAATATCATGTGCAGAAAAAATGCGTTGAGAATGTTTCTATACGGCGAAATTTAGGCAGGCTTGACACAGTTTTGAAGATCTTCCTTGCATTCTCAGTAAAGATTTCATTCCATCCAATTTTTTATGCAACTGTATATCCAAATGATTTAAATTACTTTCAAATAAAGTTGGGCATATTAAGAGTTTCACTATCCTACTGAATTTATTTTTGAATTTATGCAGTATACCTACTACTTGAGCTGATTTGCTTTTGTAAAGATTTTGTTCCATCACAGTTTACTTTGCAGGTATGTATGCACTTAAATATTGAACACAATCAACTTCTTGGATGATATTGTCATCAACATATAAACTAAAATAGTTATTTCGATCACAATAGGGTTTAAATCGTATCAACTTTGTTTCTGTGGCATTTAGAAGAAACTCGAATATTAAGGATTCGTCACGTTCAGTGAGAACGTTATCTGTGCATAAGAAGCAAGTTATCTGTGCATATAAACAGTTTTCTACCAATCATACAACGTTAAGACATATTTTAAATAACTAAGGTCCAAGTAAACTACTCCGTTAAAAATCGTATTAAACATTTTGTTGTGGACCTTCACTACTGTTAACATATATACGGAGGCGACCCAAAAACTAGTCGACCTAACAAAGATGAAACAAAAAAGTTGAGAAAAGTTTTTCGTTAGTTTTTAACATAATCTCCATTTAGATCAATACATTTTTTCCAACGATATTCATCAGCTTCTATAACCTGTTTATAGTAAGAACTGTCAAACTCCTTAAAATGGTCATCAACCGCCGAGCCATTTTTTCAAATTTTGAAATAGAAAATAGCCTGAGGGAAATCCGGCAAATACGGTGCGTGATGAAGTAATTCGAACCTTAATTCATTAATTTTGGTCATTGCAATAGTCTTCTTCTTCTTAGGTGGGCTCTTGTTTGCCTTTTCATTGTTGGCAAATCTCTTACCGCCGTTTTTCAAGTTTTGAAATAGAAAATAGTCTGAAGGAAATCTGGTGAATAAGGTGCGTGATGAAGTAATTCGAACCTTAATTCATTAATTTTCGCCATCGCAGGCCAAATAATCCAATAGTCTTCTTCTTCATCTTCTCCTTGGGTGGCGATTATAAAATTCAAAGCGCTTCGATCTTCTGCGCTTCTCCTCCAATTCATAATATCAAGTTTCGATAGTATCGATAGCATCGCAATAGTGGATGTTTAAAACTGAGCATTGTTTAAATTAAACAACACCTTCTTTTTTGCCAAATGCGGTCTTTTTTTCATAATTTCATCACTTAAACGCTGCATTAAATTAGCGTAATATTCACCGTGGATGGTTTGTTCCTTTCTAAAGGTAATCAATAAAAATAATCCCACGCGCATTCCAAAAAACAGACCCCATGTCCTTGCCTGCAGATGAAACCTTCTCGTCTTCTTTGGACTCGATTCTTCTGTCCACTGCTTTTACTGTTCTTTTGTCTCAGGTGTGAAATTGTGGACCTATGACTCATCCATGGATACAAATCGACGCAAAAATTCGGTTTTATTGCGGCGAAACATAGCCAAACAGTCTACTGATGCATATTCACAGAGCTGTTTTTGCTGTATTGAAAGCAAGCACGGCACCCACCTTGTGCACAGCTTTCTCATCTTCAAATATTCGGTTAATAGACGATGTATAGTACTAGCACCTTCAGCCGACGATCTTCCAATACCATTTTGTGGGTTTTTCTTAACCATGTTTAGAGTGGACACCTCAATTGGTCGACCTCTACGGTGTTCATCTTGATAGTCGTACGGTCTCGTCTAAACTCGGCTGCCCAATATTTTACAATCGTAAATGAAGGAGCAAACTACCCCAGAGTAGAGCTCGGCTTTAATATTGGTTGGACCAATTTTGTCCATGTTTACAAATTTACTGAGATCGTTTGAAATACTAAATAACGTGGCGCCTTGAAACTTATAACGTTTGTTTTATGAGATGCTAGCGCCACAAGCATCTATACGTCATGTCAGCTTGTGTTGGGACCGCCCTCGTATATTGTTTCCGATTCTGAAGGTAGTTGCCTAAGAAATATATTTCTTATAAAGAAATTCCATAACATTTTAATTTTTTCGACAAAATGTTGTTGTCAATTAGACCAAAGACTTTAATAAAATCATAAAATAGTCCAGTCGCTCCTTTATTACCATCATCTAACCCTTAACATATATAGTATTTATAAAATTTCCTCAGTGTCAGAACCTTTCTAGGTACACTAATAATTGATCGTTCTTTATTTTTTCAATTACGTTGTTAAATACAGGTAACATTGCTACTGATCTATGTATAATTATTTACTGCTGATTATTTACTACTATTTTTCCTTGGGACTGCGAACTTCTCTTCGTCTTAGATGGTGAGTAGAATAGACATTCTTATCTATTATATGCTGCGTGTTGAAAACAATTCCAAGCGCTTCGGTTTTCTGCACTTCTTCTCCAATTAGTTACAAAAAATGCAATAGTACTTCAAAAAGCCTGGTCCTTCCAACAGAGTTTTGGTTGCCCTCTTTTGCGCCGTCCATCGAGTTCATTGACAAAAACTTTTCGTGCTAGAGCATTTGGGACCATCCGCACAACATGACCCAATCAATGCAATCGGTGTACATTGATGCCCTGGACCAGGTCGATGTCGGCACACAGCTCATATAGCTCATAGTTCATGCGATGCCGATATTCTCGGTTAATGATGATAGGTTCATATATTTTCCAGAGTATTTTCCTCTTGAAGATTCCCAGCACTGATTCACTCGCTTGCGTCATAACCCAGGATTTGGCGCCACCCAGTAAGACAGGTATAATCAACTTTTGGTATAGTTGGAATTTTATTTGTAGAGAGAGGACTTCATCATTGAATCGTTTGCTTAGCCCATGATAACATCTGTTGGCAAGCAAACTTTCCTCTTTATCTCCATGCTGACATGATTTGTATAGATAACTTTGGATACGAAACAGATGAATTCATCCACCAATCTAAAATTTAGTTGCCAGCGTTTACACAGCGTCTTAAGTGAGCAAACTTTTTGTTCGTTGAAACAAATAACTATGCTTTGTCCTCGTTTATCGCCAGACCAGTTTTTGATGACTCTTTCTTAATGCTTAAAAACGCTGCAGTAAGATTGCGCAGTTTCCTGCCTATAATGTTTATATCGTCCGCAAATGCGAGAAACGTATGACTTTTGTTAAAGTTGGTACCAGTCGTGTTAACTGCAGCCTTCCTCATAATCATCTCCAGCACTATGTTGAAGTAGTTGCACAATAGGCTGTCGCCTTATCTAAATCTACGTTTGGTGTAAAATAGTTCACTAAGGTTTTTGCCTATCCTCAGTGAAGACTTCGTGTTAGTCCGCGTTATATTATAAATACTTATAAGTTTCGTGAGAATTCCAATCGTGGCTATCGCCTCATACGAACTATTGAAGCAGCTTTATAATCGCCGAAAAGATAGTATGTGTTGATCTGTTTTTCCTGGAGGTTCTGCAGAATTTGCCTTAGTGTGAATATCTGGTCAGTTGTTGATTTGCCAAGTCTAAAACTATACAGATAAGACCCAATTTGGTCAGCTAGAATCGGCTTTCTTTCTTTCACATATCACACTTGACGGGCTCTTAAAATCAATAGGCAAAAGTCTGATACCGCGATAATTTTTGCGCGCACTTGAGTCGAATTTATTGAGTGCAGGATATAGTACACTCAAATTCCAATGGTTGGTCTACCCCAACCGTATTTAGGAGCTGATGCTTGATGTATATCAGCTCACTGTCACCGGCTTTTACAGTGCTTCTGACTGAACATCAGCGTTCGCAGGTTTGTTGTTATTAAGCCGCCATACTGCTTACTGTGTTCGGTAATTGTGGTGACTTCTTCATCTGTGGGATTATCCATGACACTCGTATAGCAATAAGCGTTGAAGATAATGTTCCCTTAAAGTTTAGCTTTATTAGTTCGCCATTAAGTTTTCGTTTTTAAGTCCGTCCCCTTACCGAAAAAGATTGCCCACTTGTGTTGTTGGAGTCCAGATTTAATTACAATTTAAAAAAAAATATCTAAATCACCCTTTCACAAGTTTCAGCGTCACATTTAAAATAATTGCTCTTAAGCTTTTATTAAAATTTATAATCGGAATTTTCTTTGCTTTTTTCCTGATATCACATAAATTGTTCTCCTTCTAAAAAAAAATTTAAGGTATTTTAATTTCATTTCTATGTATTCATTACTTTTCACTTTCAATTAAATTTATGACTTTGTGTATTCATATTCTTTAATAGCCTACGGAGCTTTTTTGTTCAAAATGTCAATATTAAATTTGTTTCACTTGAATCGAAATGAAATGAAAAACTACTCGGGTTTTTTCCTATTATTAGTCAGTCAAGTCCTTTTGTTGCCGGCAACAACGAGAAAATGTAAATGGCGTTCTCTGTCTATTTTTAAAAAGTGTTTTGCATTCATATTCATTTTTGTGCACAGCTTTTGTGTATGCGTGTTGCATGCCAGCATTGTGTGTGAGTGTTTGAGCGAGTGCGAGCGTTTTTTGTCGTTCACCACGAGAGTATCTCAATTTGACTTTTATTTAATGCAGTATTTCGGATCTCTATCTACGTATAAACGCACACATGATTGTGTGCTTGAGACCCTTAAAGCAGAACATCCTGTCAGGATAAAAACTGTGTGCGCCGTTTGTTTTTCCCCCGCCCCTAAAATGCAAGTGATTGTTAACAAAGCGTCGAACAATGACTCTCCACATGTACGATTGTGTGCGTAGAAGTGGGGAATGACGGCAAATTTTTCTGTATTGTATTGCGTTTGTACCAAAATACGAACATAACAGACGAAAAAAAATTAAACAGAAAAAATATCACAACAAAAAATAGAAAACAATTACTTGGCATGAATAGTAAATTTGATTTTTATACTTAAGTGTTTGTTTCCTCTGTTGTTGTTGATCGTGATCAAGGACCGTGAAATTTCACAATTGTAGTAAAAATATTGTCGTATTTAGTTTTCGTGATTTTCGGTTTAATTAATATTTATTTGAAAATCGTTCTTCTTGTGCTTTGGATGCATTCGTTACGTTAATAAGAAGAATAATTCAAGGATTTCTTCTGTAATAAATGTTAGGCACAAAGAATATCAAATAAGATCATATGTCAGTGAATAAAGCGTTGTAAAAGACTGTTTATTGGCAGAGGCAATACTCTACGAGGGTAGAGCGTATCAGGTGGTACAGTTGTCTGAGGAGTGTTTGAACTTACAGGCGATTGTAGTTAATTTGATATGGAATCATTGTTGCTACTAAAGAAAAAAACGGTATAGTAAGCAATATAGCTTACACAGAAAATGTCCCTGTAAAACTCTAATCAAAAGGAGGAAAAATGTATGAAATCTGCTATCCAAAACTGACAACATTGCCTTGTTGCAATTAAGCACTGCCCTATCATAGATGATGCAATCCAATATATGTAAACCCACTTTTTTATTAGAAGCTATAAACAAATTTAAAAACCTCCCTTAACTACAAAGGATGGCGCATAACTAACGTTACCGGCGACTATATTGAATGTGTTCTTGTGCATCATTTCATTTTAACTCGTGAACCAATTGCATCTTATATGGGGAAAGATGTAACATACGTCAAAAAAAACTGTTATTTTCAATTTCTTCAAAAAGTATTTATTTATTAATTAATTTCTATTTTATTTCCTTTAAAGTAGTCCCGCTTAGATATAATACACTTACATACTTCTAAAACGCGCTTTTTGGTGTCGCCAACAGCTCCTGTTTCGATTTTTCTTTTATCTCCTCAATCGTAGCAAAACGCGTTCTTTCCATCGGTGCCTTCAGCTTTGGGAACAGGAAAAAGTCAGCGAGGGCCAAGTTTGGTGAATACAGTGGTTGAGGCATGCTTGCGGTTTTGTTTTTAGCCAAAAACTTACGCACAATCATCGATCTGTGAGCTGGTGCGTTATAATGGTGCAAAATCCATGATTAGTTTTTCCACTTCAAGGTAGTATTCCTTATTGAGCGTACGATCTTGTGGCAAGAATTCATGATGCACCACGCCATTGCAATCGAAGAAAACAGTGAGCAAAACCTTTATATTTGACCAAGCTTGACGTGCTTTTTCTGGTCCAAGACGAGCATCATCATTGACATCTTCTCGGCCTTCCTTAAACCGGTTATACCACAATTGAACTTGGTTCTGCTCATAGTAGACCCGCTAAACGCCACAGTCAACATTTCAAATGTCCTTGCACATTTAATTTTATTTTTTACACAAAACTTAATACAGTTTATTTGATAGATAATTTTTTCGAATAGTAAAAAATCGAAGAGCACACCAAAACACGACTAACCTTTCTATCTGTCAAAAACAAAAAATGACTGATATTGCCAACATATATAGTTGTCATGTGTACCAACATAACAAAAAAAATCGAAAATCTAACATACGTAACTCACGAAATTTGAAAAAGTCTCGTTTTTTATCACACCTCGAATGTAAAGATATTTGCAAAGACCGGCTAGACATCCCTAACTGCCGAGAACGTCGCCTGGTTGAAGTTTCGGAGTTTTCCTCAATGCTTGCTTGCACTGGAGCAATGGTCACTTCATTTCGAACTGCACGAGGTCTTCCAGCAAGCGGAAGATCACAGACAGCCCCTTGTTGCCCGAAACGCTGAACCAATCGGTAAATTGTTGGAGCGCTAGGAGCATTTCGAACATGAAAGAAATTTCGATATGATCTGAATAATCGAATACTGACTTTCAAAGTAAAATTGAACAACTTTGGTTCTTTGTTCTGTGCTGTGCCCCTCCAACATAAATTTGCGAGTATTATTTAGTTAATTCTGTAAAGAGACGAAAAAAAAGATTTGAACAAAAAATGTATTCACTGATCAAATCTTAGCGTTACTTGTGCGCCACCCTATATAATGGAACACCGACATAGTCGAGCATTGCCAATGGGTCCCTCCACCCAGTAGATTGCTTCGACCAGTGTTTAAAATTTTGCATTTTCCAATTGTAGTAAAAGAATTGCATTATTTTTCCAATAGGCGACTTTGGTTGTACAATTGCGATCAGGTTACACTAGATGGCATTACACACATAGATGAAGACTAGCAAAGAACGACACCAGCAAATGGAATATGCGCCATATTTTACAGGCGGCTAAAAATGTAAGCAATATTTATAGTTCTGATGCTGTAACAGCCAATCATAAGCAATTCTGGATTCGTTGATTCCGTTTAATAAAATTTTTCTATCAACAATGCACAACGCTGTGGAAGGACAATTGCCGAAAATTTCGGTATAATAATAGAGTTGAACATTGCGCAAAAATCCCTTTAGAACCACACGGATAAGGCTGCGTGCAAAAAGAAGCTCGATATATGAATGTTACATAAGTTAACCATCTTGCACCGAATTTCTATTTAGGAATCACTTGTGAATCGCAATAGAATCAAACTACTTGAGTAAGACAGGATACAAAAATAAGCTCCATGTACGGCGGTCTCACACGAGTTAACCCAAAAAAAATCCTCTTGAACCAAATTTCCATTTGGGAATCACAGGAGAATCATAATAGAATCAAACTACTTGAATAAAACTGGATACAAAAAGAACACACGAGTTAACCCAAAAAATCCTTTTGGGAATGACTGGCGAATCGTAATAGAATAAAAACTACTTGAATAAGACTGAATACAAGAAGAAGCTTAATGTACGGGCGTGTCACAAGATTACCCAAAAAAAATCCTTTGAACCGAATTTCCGTTTGAGAATGACTGGCGAATTGCAACAGAATCAAACTACTGGAAAATAACTGGATACAAAAAGAAGCTCTATGTACGGGCGTATCACACGAGTTAACCCAAACAATCCTCTTGGACCGAATTTCCATTTCGGTATATTTCTGAGGTGAATGGTGAGTGATGATAAAAAGTGCATCATTTACAGCTGCGTCAAGTGAAAGTGGTCGTGATTGAATTGCGGTGAGTCCGCGCAAACGGTGACCAAGCCGGGAATGACGCTCAGCAAGGTTTTGCTATATTTTTGGTGGGATTGTGCGGAGAATCATATACTAAGAGTTGCGCCTTCTCTTAATTCAGACCTTTACAGTTAACAATTAGACCATCTATAGGAAGCAATTGCCCACTAGCAGCGTGAAGTAATAGGCTGTCAATTGCTTCTAAGTGTTTCGTGGACGAATGACTTTTATTGAAGTCGGTTCTTGAAAAATTCATAGAATCGACTGCTGCTTCTTTCTGAGCTCATATGAATAGGTATTATAGACGTCTATCAGATCAGTTTTTTTATAATATTTCTTTGTACCAAATTGTGTGACACATTATTTAGAATGATTGTGATGTTTTGTAAAATTCAAGACAAAAAAGTATTATTGATGGCCGAATATTCATATGGTAAAATATGAAAGAAACTAATGATCGGTTACACCTTAATATTACAATCAGTTACATGCTGATATTTTATACCAGTTCCCCCATAGCTTTGATGTTTTTATGGGACAACAAATGCTTTTTAAACATCTCGACGAAATTTGCCTTCTGTTGCACGATAACTATAATTGAATTCGGAAAGCCGGGGACAACCGGTGTTTCGAGAATTTGCTGTATATAACCCAAATCTGAGTAAGTTATCTACCATATGAAAATGTTCACGATTGAAAATTTCTGGCCGAAAGAGATACTTTAAGGTTCTGTAGAAAATTCAAACTACACTCTTATCCCACAAATTTCTATTCACATGTCACATTTAAAACAATCATCTTAACCACGCTATTGGTTGTTTTTACGTATGGTGACATATCACAAAATGTATAATAATACGCACCGTAAGTTGGAAATAATTGTAAGCTCTTTTTAAGCTTTAATAAGTTGTCACATATTCGGCTTTCCGCATAAGTTTTGATTTGCCGCTTCTGTGCCGTTCATATAGTTCTTAGTTATAGCAATAGCCTTTATAGGATATGTCCTGTCATGAGGACAAATATCATTTTGAGGAGCTACTGCAATTACAAATTTATTATCAGCTATCCCTTATTTAGGAACTGACTTAGTACAGTGAGTGTGAGGTGGATTTACTGTAGATAACGCCACATTAACTCGCTTATTTACATTCCACTTCTTCATTGTCGAAGACTTTTGATGGTGCAGCATTTTCATTCGTACAACACGACTCAACTGGAGGACTCGCTGCATTTTGATACGTTAACCCGTACGAAATCGATACTCTCCAATAACTAATTATCCAGTGCGAAATTGATACTCTCCGTTAATTACGATAAAAATCATCTTCTGTGTCGCTCAACGAGTTCATTGATGAAGACTTTTGCTGGTGGTGCATTTTCTTCCGTACAACACGACCAAGCCAGAGGATTCGCCGCATTTTGAGACGTTATTCCGTGCGAAATCGATACTTTTCGTTTACTACGAAAAACATCATATATTTTGCGAAATAATTTCTCTCCGAAATGACTGGAATAGGTGGCGACTGGAATATACATCCTTATCTATTATACGCCGCCCGTAGAAAATAATTCCAAGCGCTTCGGTCTTCTGCGCTTTCCCTCCCATTTGTCACACCAAGTTTTGCTTGCGTTTTACCCAGTCTTATATAGTTGAATTTCCGTTTATCGATAGGAGGCATAAATCGATTGTTTAACAGTATCCGATTACCAGCAGATATCATCACTTTTGTTGACGACGAAGCTGTACTGAAAGCAACCATTCTTTGCAATACTAACAAACAATAGACTTTTTGTTTATTTCAACAAATTAAATCAAGTTATTTGCCGAAATAAAAACTTATTGTCAAATCCAAGTTTGGTAACTCCTACTCAACGATTTAGAAGACTGCATTAGCATCTCCCAGTTCTAAACGAATGACGACCAAATTAGTAACGAACTTTGCAAAGCACGATGTAATTCGATTTTACAACGGATTTTCTTTTTGTTATTTACACGAATATGTTGAAGAGATCACAAACGCTGCTGAAAGCCTGATTTTGTGCAAAGCGGCTCAATGAATTCCTTCATTTCTTCATTGCAGACTTTGTGTTCGCCGTATCATTCAATTTCGTGGACACATTAAATTCAGATATCGCTATAAATAATTTATATTACATCAAGTAGTCGGTGACAGATTCATAGTCGCACATGTGAATCTTTTTTTTCCATAGGCCTTTGAAAACTATTTACAAGCTCTAAGGCCGCATTGATGGGGACCAGTCCAGTCATTTAGAACAGACTTAAGAGTTCAACGTATTATACTTTTAAGCGGTATGTAAAAGACTGATGCAAAGTTTGTGGATGCAAAGATTTAGACCCCGGTTTCTATCTACAGGACTTATCTACAGGTCTTTGAAAACTATTTACAAGTTCTAAGGCCACATTGATAAAGACCAGTCCAATCTATTAGAACAGACTTAAGACTTCAACGTATTATACTTATAAGCGGTATGTAAAAGACTGATGCAACGTTTGTGGATGCAAAGATTTGGATCCCGGTTTTTATTTACAGAACATGATACGTCTATATTATAATAATTGGACATGTATTCGTGAAAACAGCAAATTTGGTGAGAGCTTTTATTGTGTTGGAATCTGTTGCCAATCACAAACTGAAGTGTTATTTATTTAGTGAAAGGTTTGCCATTTACGAATATAGATCGTAGTAAAAATAGTTAAAACCTATTATAAAAGCGGTGATTCAATCGAACAAAATGTTTTTCAGCGGTGAAGCTCCTTTCCCGCTCGGTGGTTACGTCAACAAACAAAATTGCCGCATATGAGTCGGGAAGAACCTAGAAATGATTGTGCAAACGGAAAAAGTGACTATTTTGTGAGAACTATGGTCCGGAGGGCCATATTTTTTCGAAGACTACCTCAAAAGATCCACTCTCTTTGTATTTCGTATATAATGGCAGAGACCGAGGAAAACAATGAAATAAAAGTTTTATTGAAATCATAGATTTATGTGTGCTTTATTTAACTTTACTTAAAAATATCAAATATTTGAAAAGGGTCATAACTGCTTCCAGTGTGTCTGGCAGGGTATTAAGTCCTAGTATTGGCTCCACATTTTACTTTCCTCCCTCGTATGTAATGCAAAACGTACTTACGGCAAGCCAAAGCTGGCAATTACTAATGTAGACTGTAATAACATCCACTCAACTGCAACTCGTAACATCAACATTAAGTCACGCAAAAAAGCAGCAGCAAAGCGATATGGCAGAAAAGTAACGCGAACAGAAAACTTTTGATCTAACAGCAGCCCTGCCGGAAAGGAATCTCATGCATCATGCACCATGCAACAAGAACAACAACAGCGCCACCGGCAACCGCTAAACCACTGAAGCAGGAAAATCCAACAAAAACGAAATTCCTACCATTGCCAAACTCGACAAACAACAAACAACGCGTTACATCAGTTTCATGAATGCAAACACACACACACGCACATGCTGAAGGATCCTTTCCCAAAAGTTTGCAGTCATATTAGAGAGTAAGCAAAGGACGATATCGCTGATAAGGGACGAGGGACATTATAGACAGAGGATGTAGCATTAATAGGCAAGCCTCGGCACACACCGGGCCGACCGAAGTGGAGATATCAACGAATTGAAAAATTGAGCAGTTGGAAAACACCCAGCGAAAATCTTGAACTTTTCCATGCAACATTTTGGGTAAAATTGAAACCGCAACCTTTGCTGCCGTTGCCACTGTGACTGCCGTTGCTACAGCTGCCTGTTATACGAACTGTAGAGCATATAAGTGTAAAATCATTTTCTATGCAATTATATGAGGCAGATGCTGAGACGTGCGGCGAAATGCTACGTAATAAGCAGCCAATATAGCGACTCATGGCGACGTATGTGTATGACGCTCTGCCCGTCGAGAGTAGATGGCAAAAAACCGGAATTTAGTTAACAAAAGTAGGCTTCTTGTTAGATGCAGCATTAAAATTTCAACGTTTTTCCATCGACAATGCACTTGCACATACACAAACACACAACCGAATAACCAAACCGCCATCAGTCACTCATACACTCTCACTTTATTGCAAGTTGGCTAAGTAATGAGTAAAGTGAAATGATATAAATGTGTCTGAGTGTATAAACTTTACAAGGATATGAACATGTTTGTATACAAGCATAACGGTGGTGCATGGACGAGCGTATGTGAGCGGGTGTGTGTCTGGGTGTGCGTCTACATTGCCAGCGTGTGAGCTTGTGCTGAGCAATGTAACATGGCAGGAAGTACGCTTGTTACCAATTAAGCTAATCCGTCAGATAATTAGAAATGTTGCTTGTGCCAAACATTCTACATAGAGCAGTGTGACATAACAGCATCAGCCTCAGACTCGTAGTGAGCAAGTATGAGACACTGTGGTTTGGATTCGCATACATACACAGATCACACATAATCGCATCTATAGCAACAATAAACAGCTTGAAATTTATCACCATTATACGTACTTTGCGCAAAAATGATGAAGACATAGACGGGCACAGTGTTGGGCAAAGCCCAGTTGTTTTATTTAGAAATTCGTGGGAATTTCTTGGAAATATTTAGCGTTTTTAAATAGCTTGTGATAAGATGCATACGTTATTCCGTAAAGAGTTATGCTTAAAATGAAATTTTATTCGATTTTCATAAAACTACACTTTTTCATACATTTTCACACGAAGAAATGAAAGTACATACAGTTTGATGCATTTAAAAATGTAACATCAATATACTATAATTTGATAAAAAGTTTTTCAAAAATGTTAAATCGATTTATCCACGTAGGTCAATTTGGCACAATCTACTTTTTTGCAGGACATTCGCCGAGGATCATAAATCTACCATATCAAATTGCCTCTTTTAACGCCTCCCATATAAATTGAAACAGTTTCTGAAATTTACTTTCCCCTGTAAATTCTAATTCGTAGCTGCACCATTTAGCCATTGAATTGTTCTATAATGGCTGTTTGTTAAAACAGACTGAAATTAGTAAAACCAGGTTTATTCTAATACAGCCCATACAAATTGACAAATTTCAAGGGATACAAATTTTCTATATAATTTCATAATAACTAGGCTGCGATAGCCGTAATCTGTGTCTTTAACACCTTTTACCATTTGTAAAGACTTGACCGATTAACCATAATTGATTTAGCCTTATACGATATATTTTATATTTTGACAAAGGTTTTCCAGGCCTCCCTTAGTCGACAGTGCGACGTCCGTCTGCACCAGTAGTTGGTTGCCTGGTAGGAATGATAGCGGTGATAAATGAAACTTATGAAACTTGACATTGCATAATATTTTGTCAGATCGTAGCTGTATATTATATGTGTGCTATATTGACCCATTCATCCTGATGTCTTCCATATAAATTGAAACATTTTCAGAAATTAATTTTCCTCCTTTTAATTCCCAAATCGTAGACCATAGTAAACAAAATATTTGTCCATTCCAATGCTTTGTGATGTCCAGTAAAATTTGAAAAGATTAATCTATTAATAATGACCTTTTTGGTACCTCTTAAGAAAATTAGAAACAACATTAGGACGCGCTTTAGTCAAATTTGTCACACATCACACTTTTCGTACATTTAATCTTTTAAGTGAAAATGGGTCACCTTTATCACACCTATTCAGCCGACTTTGTCTAATTTTGACAATACATTACCAGCGGTTTTAAATTTTTGCACTTTAAGCACTTAAACAGAGCTCAGTCAAATTTGACGCAAATGTTACTTGCGTTGAATTAATGAAAAAGAAGTGGATTGTCATGCCCCTTCCTTGTGATTTTTATACAAATTGATCGAATTATGGACATTTAATTTTCCTGCTGTAATTCCTAATAGGTTGATTGCGGTTTTTTCAATGTTTGTCAAGTGTATCCTATTGTGTTAAGGAGGTAAAATTTTAATAAAATGTACCGACTATGTAACCAAGCCCATTCTGGTGCCTCCCACACGAATGACCTAAGTTATCCTATACGTTCCTAGATTTATATCTATCTTTCAATTACAATTTACCTGACTGAAATTTCTGTACTAGTGATGATAAAGTTTTATCATTTATATGCTTTGTTTGACGCTTTAACTTGGCATGGTTACATAGTTTATTACAAATTGTAATTGTCATTATTTTATGGAGTTATTTAGAACTTATTTAAACAAATAATAAAAATAAGAAAATCTTAGAACTATAGTAAATTGTCGTAACTAATGATAAAAATATTAACAACTTCAAGTTTTATCTAGAAGTTTAACAACAACACATTTTAACATAAATTATTAACATAATCGACCTTGCTCCCGAGTCTTTCATTTACATGAGGGCAGATATTCTCCTAAATGTCCTTAAAATTAAGTTAAAATTAAATAATGAACAAAAAAAAATAATAAAATGAATAAAAAGACAAAAAATTAAATTTTAAAATGGAGTTTGAAAAAAAAAAAAAAAATAAATAAATAAATATAAAATCAAACATGGAAGATTATTCGGTTATCCACGAAGCGTATTTGGTAGAATCTTATTAAAAAAATACTGGGCTTAGCGAGACCGGAAAATGAGAAATGAAATGAAATGAAAAATGAATGAACTTTTCACATTTAACACCTATAGGCGATAAGTATTTTTCTCTTGATCAAGAGGCGTTAATTTATTGGTTGTAAATTTCCGAATTTAGTGGATTATTTATCCTCAAAATTTGTTCATTAGGTCGAAAACGTAATGTTCGATAGGAGTTATTTTTGCTATTTTATACATATATAATGATTTCAATAACGCTTTGAGCGGGTTTCAAAGTTTTTCCCAACACAACACCTCAGCACATTTCTTTCTAAAATTTCCATCCCTTGATGAGTACAGGAGACACACTAAACCCAATTGGAAAATCATATAAAATAGCCGGCCGCTTGGCCGTTTTGAATAGTAAAAGTTTCGTCTACACTGAGAGATTTTTATTTCAAAATATTTTCGAGAAAATCCCAAGAATTTTATATGCCTTTCCAATAACAATCCTTGTGTGATTATTAAACTTAAGAAGTTTTGAAAATTGATGCCCAAATATTTTAAACTATACGTGAAAGGAATTTCCTTACTTGTAAGAAAAAGTCTTAGCATTTACTTTCGGAAATTACGAACGGTTTACAATTGCCCGATGCGTTTCGCAAACAAATTGCTTTACTCTTTGATGCATTTATTTTCACACTACGTTTGTCATAAAATTGTTTTACGTTGCACAAACGAACCGAAACTTTGGCGAGTGCCGTAATTTGGGACACGTCATGCTCATACAACAAAGCGTCATGTGAATATACTAATTCAGTAAAAGCTAAACCAAAATGGGGAAAATCTTACATAGATATACTATATAATTGTAGGACTAGAAGCTAACTCCGGGGAACACCGCAATTCACATTCCCAAAGCCGGAAAGCATGAGCGAGATCTCAATGCAAAATTCTCTATTACAAAAAAAAAAAAAAAAAAAAACTGCCAAACAACTCGATTATATTTGATCCTCATATAATCAAGTTGTTTGGCAGTTTTTTTTCTGGATCATTTTATTTAGAAGAAGATCGAAGACTTTTTCAACGTCTAGCGATGCCGCAACCGTGCAAAAACTTTTCCGCAAATTTAGAACAACGTAATTTTGAAGCTTAGGCAGAGTATCATTTATTAAAAGAAAATTTAGAATACAAATGTAAAGTATTTGAAGATTTTGGTATATTTGCAAGACGACGGAAATTGAGTTCAACACTTAGAGTACTTACTCAGAGTACTTAGAGTAAACTGTGGTGCACAAACTATAAATACACAATTGATTTTTGGCAACATAGTGCTGTGTAAGTTGTGTTAGAGTTGCTAAATTCATTAATCCCATGTATTCAAGAAAATTCAATTTCACAATCAGAAATGCTGAGAATGTTTTGAATATTATAAATTTGAGTTCATGTTACAACATCGTAAAAAACTGTAAGAGACGCAAATCGATGAGGTCCGTAATCAAAAACAATTTTTTACGCAAATCATTTTTAGAATTAATAAATCATCAAACAAGTTTCAAACATTTTGGAAGATATTATTTATCATAAGTAAACTAGAAACAATAACATTACGTGTAACTTTAGCTATAATTTTAAAGTGTACATTCATAAAAGCAAAACAAAATTAATGGATAAATTTGCCAAAACTGGGTCTGTTAGTGATGTAAAGACAACAATGCGCCTTCGACGAGGTCAATCGACCGAAAATGTCGCAGCTGTACGTGATGATGTCGCTCAAACTCCATCCACCTCAATTCGACACCGAGCTCAGCAAATCCACTATGCAGCGAATTTTGACTAAAGATTTGCATCTTCATGTATACAAAGTTCAATTGACTCAGGAACTGAAGTCAGCTGACCATGGACAGCGACCATGGACAGCGAGGGAAGTTCGTTAATTGGGTATTAGAGAGACAACATGAAAATGCTGATTTGCCGATAAAATCATCTTCAGTGATTTGGCCCATTTCCATCTTGATGGCTTCGTCAATAGGCAGAACTGTCGCATTTGGGGTGATGACAATCCTCGAGTGATTCACGAGAAGCAAATGCATCCTCAACGTGTCACTGTGTGGTGTGGATTTTGAGCTGGAGAAATCATTGGACCTTTTTTTATGAAAATGTGGCATGTCAAGCGCAAACAGTAAATGGTGTTCGATATCGCGCCTAGAATTGAAGAAATGAATGTGGAGGGCATGTGGTTTCAACAAGACGGCGCCACATGTCATACAGTCAGAGAAACAATTCAATTGTTGCATCAGTCATTTAAATCTTGCGTTCTTTTTTGGACACCCTTTAGCTTATCCATTTAATGGTTTTATAATTGCCGATCTGGCAAGGCTGTTAGTTGTAAAATACCTGCCATCTAAAATATTGTTTATTTAGTGAAAGGTTTGTCATTTACGAATATGCATCGTTTAACAATTGAAGAACTCGTAAAAATAGCTAAAACTTACAGCAAAAGGGGTGATTGAAACGTGGTCACCTTTCGTGCATTATGGGATGATTATGGTCCGTCATAATCGATGTACTGAGCAAAAATTTGGCAAGGCTATAAAAAAAGTGTGGCGAAAAATACAAATTATTATGGCGTCTAAGGCTCATTATGGCGTATTTTGCATTTGGATTTGCATCTTCATCTTTATAGTGTCCAACTCACGCAACAATTAAAGCCGACTGGCCATTCACAACGCCGTAGATGTGTTGATCGGATGCTAAAGCACCCAAGATATGCAATGCCGATCTTTCGATAAAAACTTTCTTTAGCGATGAAGCTCATTTTTCACTCCGTGGTTACGGCAACAAGCAAAATTGTCAGATATGGGGCTCGGAGAACCCAGAAGTGATTTTAAAAAAGCCATTGAATCCGGAAAAAGGTGATTGTTTGGTGCGCATTATGGTCTAAAAGTGTCCTCGAAACCATCCACTGTTGCAATCAATCCAAAGGCTGTAATTTAAATGACATTGTATTTTGTACATAATGGCAAAGTTCTAGCATTATAATGAAATGAAAGTTTCATCAAAATCATAGCTTTATGTGTGGTTTATTTTACTTTACTTGAAAACGAAGGGTGAATAACCCTATTTATTTGATGAGAAAATCAAATATTATATAAAGTGCTCTTATAAAATTACCATTAATTTTGTATCGAATGGATTATATCATAATTTTATTTCTGTATATGATTAAGGATAAAATAGAGAATATGTGCTGAAAAAAAATTATTGCGTCGAATATTCGACATTCATTAGCAACGAATCGAGATTGTTCTAAATATGTTAATTCATTAAAAAAAATAGTGATTTATTTTAACAAATGGAATCATATTGCATATATATATATGTTTTAATTGCATCCTGTGCAAAAAATTTGCCCCATCCGTTGAGTTGATTGGAAAAAAATCAATAAAAACAAAATTCGACAAAAAAAGTTGGCCCAGTTATATTACTTACAAGAAATTAAATTTTTTAATTAAAATTTTCTAAATTTTGTCTTTCTCCTCAGCTAAGACATCTAATTAATTGTTTTCAGTGAAGCTGAAAAAACGAAAAAGGGCTTCTGTGAGCTAGCACAGATATGAAATGATTATCTGGTTTTTTTTTTCATTTCTTAGAGAATAGCAAAAAAATTCTCCTTCCAACTACTGTGCTTCGCTTACCAACGAATATACTTTTCGAAACGGAGGAATTGTGTGAGTAGGTATGATGGAAATATATAAATTAGTATATGTGCATGAGTTAAGGCTTTTTGCAATATATCACGTGACACATGATTTTCCACCCGACATCCATTCATATACAGGCACACAATCACTTACACACACGCATTGAAATTCGCTCACATCGTCACATTCTTTAGTAAAGATTTATCCTTAACTGCAATTTTCTGTTCTTTGGCTGACGTGCTACTGCGGTTTGCTATTGTAGCTGCCGTGAAAACGTTCTTCTTTTTTCGGTTCAGTTCAGCTCAGTTTCGTTTCATTCATTTCGTTGGTTGTCGCCGCTGCTGTTGTTGTTTTATTAAAAATTTTGTAATTTTCTTTAATTTCCTTATACCATGAAATTTCATGGTTTTTACCTTATTAATGCACACTGGCATACACGTCCTTACGTACAGGCAATGGAAGGACTTCATCCCCATGCCTGGTTCAATGCGCCCATACACCAGCACATTTTCTACACTGATCCTCATCAAGATGGTGATGGTGATAAGGACTACGATGTGTTACCGCCGTGCGTGTGAGCATATGTATGTGTTTGTGTGGCAGATGCATCAGTTATTCGGTGTTCATTATTTGACAAGAGTGTTGACAACCTGCCGCAGCTGCTGCTGCTGCTGTTGGCGTTGGTGGTTCTTCATAGTTTCCATTTAATTTTCTTTTTTCCCCTTCGCCCTTCAGAAAAAAAAAACGAAAAAAGGATCATTATTCGTTATGGCAAAGTTTATTAGAGACAGTGAGGTATGGAAATCACTCATATGGAAATATTATTAAAATATTTTATATCATAACGTTGAAAAAGGAAATGAATTATCACATATGGTTTCATGTGTGCGATGATTAAATATTGCCGTATTTAAGTGTGCATTTGGAGAAGCTTTTAAGGCATGAGCCATGAGCTGCATACGTATTTGCAAGGTCTTTCCTTTTCAAGCATATTTTTGGGATTCAAATGTTTGCATTGCATTTCACAAAATATTCTAGTATAACATTAATAAGCAATTAGTATAATTTGACATAATATCAAGTCTCTTTAGAGGTGCGAGTATCACGTAATGTTTTTGTGTCGCACGTGATAGAATTTGTATTTGTAGAATATCAATCACGAAAAGTGCGTAAGAACCAACAAAATGAAATGCAATACTTGTTTTTGTAAATATATAATAACTATTGTCAAAGAATCATAGCAAATTCTGACAAAATTTGCTTCCTCGCAACTTAATAGTAATAATAATAATGCGTTTTGGATTTGTAGAACATTTTTAATATGGAAAATTAATTTATTATATAAGGTGGTGTACGAATCGTGCCACTGTCAACTGTCAATGAGGACCGTTGTTTAAAGATGATTGAGGATTTTTTTTTATCCAGGATTGCGCCGAACATATCTGGCGACCGTTATTTAATGATGATGGAGGAGTTTTTTTTATCCAGAACTCTGCCGAACACATATCTGTTCCAACAGCATTTGGTTTTAGCAATATGGGGCAACTGCATAAACGGCCAGCCCGGTATGGCGAAAATTTCTAAACAAATTAATATCTTGAAACTCTACATTTCGCTGGCTCCAAGGGTTACCTGACCTAACTGCACCAGACTTTTTTTATGGAGTTATGTGAAGAAAGAGGTGTACAAAACGAAACCAAGGAATTTGACTAAATTGAAGCAGCCCATTAAAACAATAATTGAGGTGATCTTGGAATGAATAATTTTCTGATGAGGTGCCGCATATGTGTAAATGAGCATAGAGGTCATTTACAGTCTATCGACCTCAAAAGCAATTAGTTATATAAAATTAAATTTTCTATACAGTAAACGAAGTAAAGAAAATTCATTTATTAAAAGAAAACTTTAAATGTTTGAATTTCTTACTGTACACAAATTGGTGCTCCACCGTGTACTTCAATTAGCGAATACAAATGCGGGACCAAGAGACAATTCTTCTCAGCCTTTGATACAAATACAGGGTGGTCCAAAATGACCGATTTACAAAGTAAATTTCAACGATTTGGGAACGTTGTTCAGTTGTGCATTGCTCCATTATAAATTCTCCAAGTCTTCTTTACAAAATACTAAAAAGAAAAGAAAAAAAAATTATAATAAAAAAGTTATAAGGAATTCACACCACTTCGTTCATTCTGGGCCACACTGTATTATAAACGATACGAAATTTGGTCAGTTTAATAAAAATTACTAAAATTCGGTAAGCTTTTTCTTACATAATTTTTTCAACGCTCAGTAGAACAGGAATTTGTGTCTATCATGGTCCCATTTTTTAAAGTCTGTTAAACCGAATAGCTGATTGTTTGAAAACAGAAATTTCGAACAATTCGTGAAAAAGTTTGCCTCGTTTGCTTCCTCATCATTTTCATTCTATCCCCTCTAACGCGTTGTTATCAATTTTACATTTGATAGGAGTATAAAAAGTCCAAAAATTCCAGGTGTATTTTCCTAACTCAGTGTCCTTATCTTGTTTGCTAAAAACTGTTGCCAGTATATAATAGAAGACGAGTAACGAAACTAACCTACAGTCTTTCGAATTACACGCTGCAAGGGTAATGAAGTATGGAAGAGCTTTGTCCAAGTGCAACCGGGAGGAGATTGTGTTTTGGCTTGATATGCAAATTCCACGTCGCATATCCAGGATATGAACAAGTCTTCTAAATAAAAAATTAATATGCAAAATTGATCCCAAAGTAATGGTCCGTCAGTGTATTATAGCTTGAGAGGAATTTCAGATTCATGGAATCAAAGTTTAAGTTTATTAGTCTTTTATCAATGACTAATAAACAAAGATGACAAATAGGATTCCATGGGAGGAATAAGAATTCGTCGCCTGAAAGCATTTGTTCTTGGTATCAGGTTAATCGAGTTGTCAAATGGTGAACCTCATAAGATTTAGAAAATTTGTAGTTTTCGATTTCAACTATAACACATTTTCTGTCAAAAAAGGACCTCGAATTAGTCAACAAATCACAAAGTTAAACTTCCGACAAAATAAATTTGTTGTACAACATATTCCAAACGCGAATTCTCTTTTATGTCTTTGACTGAAAGCGGTTGTCTCAAAATAGTTATTTGAATTTTGGAAAGAGAAAAAAGTCAACCAGGACAGGTGGTGGTTGTTCGATGGAATTTTGTTGAGTTTTTATCCAAAATGCTGCATTTTTCGACAAGTTTGCACCCACAAATGCCGCTTAACGCCACAATAATATTTCAGTTTTCTGGGTTTGACACTTCAGCAGGAAATCCAAGTGCACAACACTGTGATAGTAAAAAAAACAGTCAGCGCTACCTTGATTTTTGATAAATTTTTATAAATTTGTCGGTTTAGTCTAGGTTACTGTTTTGCATCACAGAAATGCCATGCCTTATCACCACTTATAATCCGTTTTATAAATGTGTGGTCGGAATTGGCTAGTTCTAGCATGTCTTCGCATCAAATTCAAATCTTTCGGAACTAGTCGATCGATATCATATTTCACACGTAAAAATTGTGCAAAATTATGCAAAAATTCGGCGCCCATTTCTCAGACTTTCATAGTAAATTTCAGTCACCATTTTCTTTAATTTAACGATGATAATTAAAGTTGAAGAAGTTGATAGGCGGTTACCAGAGCGAGGCAAATCTTTCACCACAATTCGAGCAGTTTTGAGTGCACTGATAAAGTCGATTCACTGTAAGTCTTCTGTAATATTTTCAGCAATTCGGCACAGGAAATTCTATTAACAATACGAAAGTTGTAACAAATTTTTGATTCGGCTTAAAAACAGAGAGGAAAATTGAGACAAATATTTTATATCCATTGTAAACATTGCAAAACACACTTACGATGTTATAACAAAATTGAGCTCATTGGACAAATTGAACTGCAGATCGTCGATATAAAGAAAAGCTGTGCCAACTTAGAAACGGAAAGAATTTAGACAATCCCTTTGAACGATCAATTCCCGTTACCCATTGCCTACTGGAGACGAATCCTGATTTTCAATGTAATGAACTAACAATAACATTTTGCCTACAAAACATATGATTTTTGTACAAAATGTCCCACACAAATGCACTTTATTGCTTATATGTAAATGATAGGCCAAGTTATAGCAATTGCCATTCATTTCGTAAGAAGGAAAAAGCGCCACTGCCTGTCAATTGAAAAGACGATATTATATTCTTTGGAGAATACATATTTAACTTCAATATTTTGAAAAATTTCCATCTCATGGAACTCAAATCTGATATTATTCCTCAAGTCTTGGTTTGATGACAATTTGTGGAATATAGAATGCAGTGGCAACAAATTTTTCATGTTAAGGCAAAATTTAGTAAAAATTCATTATTTTTGCATGCTGTTGAAAGCTTTAAACTATGCTAAATAGTTAGAATGAATCGATATGGACACAAAGAAATTGGGAACAATTTTCATTATTTTTCAACATAATCTACTTTTAGCAATATTCAAAAGCTTCTATGCTCTGTCACTGTTGGTAAATCTTTTAATTTTGGAAATGAAACACAAACCGAGGGAGCTAAATCTGGCAATACGAACTTTAATTAATTAATTTTGGTCATCGCAATAGTGAATGTATAAACTGGATCATTGTCTTGATGAAATTTCACTTTCGTCTTCGACAAAATCCGGCCCTTAATCCATAATTTCATCACTTAAATGCTGCAAAAAATTAGCATAATATTCGCCGCTTATTATTATCCCTTTCTGAAGTTAATTAGTAGAAATAATCCTATGCGCGTCCAAAAAAAGAAAAACAGACACTTTCACTTTGACTACAGATGGAACCGTCTTCGCCTTCTTTGGATACGATTCTCCCATTCCAGTGCGCTGCTTTGACTTTAACTGTACCTTTGTCTCAGGTGTGAAATGGTCGACCCACACTTTATTGCGGTGAACCATTGCCAACCACTCTGCTGAAACACCTTCACGACGCTGTTTTTGCCCTATTGAAAATAAGCGAGACACCCATCTTGCACACGGCTTCCTTGTCTTTAAATCTTCGCCTAATATGTTGCACTATTTGAAATATCTGCCATTTTAGCTAGCTTACGCCTTCACACCTTCAGCCGACGATTAACCAATACCATTTTGTGGATTTTCTTAACCGTGTCTGGCGTGAACGCCTTAATTGGTCAACCACTGCGGTGTTTGTCTTGGCAGCTTGTACGGCCTTGTTTAAACTCTGCTACCCAAACGAAGGAACAGACTCCCCCAGAGTAGAATCTAGCTCGTCTTTAATATTGGTTGGACTGAGATCTTTCAAATGGAATTATTGAATCACATAACTGTGACCAATTTTTTTCAATGGTTACAAATTCACTGATATCGTTTGCTTTTGGTGGTTCAAATGGAAATACCAAACAACGTGGTGGTTATAACATATGTTTTATATGGTTGCCACTTTTCACCAAAATATTTTTTTTTTCAAACCTTTGACTCCATCCATATGTTTGGTCGCCTAGTTTTGGGCCCGCTCTCGTAAATAAAATTACATCATTTTGTTGGCATTGTGATGCTAATTCCATTATGGTGCAGTCGAGTTCCATAAGCTTTTCTTGAGGCGTATTTTTTACGAGCAAAATTATTCACAATAGATGGGAACAGTTTAGGTGCCAGGTGGGCTATAAGTTGGATATATAAAAACTGACTAACCAATTTCTCGGAGCTTACGGCAAGTCGCTATCGATATGTGTAGCTTAGCGCAGTTCTAATGGAACAAATTTCGTCTTCTATTGGACAAAGCTGGACAATTGCTTGACTCAGACAGTCCAACAGGTTCAAATTAATAGTGTTGGTTCGAATGTCAACGCGACTCTGATGGTCGTTGTCACTTGATGTTATCGAAAGTTAAGCACCTTCCATAACCATAAAATTCAATACCAGTATTTTGGCATTGCGCTGTGATGCCCTAGCCAGATTTGATGAGTTAGCATATAATGAGTAAATGAAGCTGGGTGCCGCGGTAGCTTTGCCTTTCACATATTTTTCGATACTCTTTACAGGAATCAAAATTACCGATCAAATATAACCTGCTATAGTCTACAGATATTTTATTTGGAACGTGGAGAGTCTTAAGTTAGTACAGAAAATTCACCCGATATGTAAAATAAATTTTCGATATGTTAAAGAAATACAACCAGAAGCACTTGAAGCAGAGATGGCATTTTTAAAAATGTCATTAATAAGTATTAGTGATTGTATAATGTTAATAATATTTATCACTATATAACAGTAATATTAATAATTTATTATAATAATATTTATTTATATTTATATTTTATTATAAAAAAAATTATAAATATTATTGGCATTATTAAATCTATAATACTTATTATTGAAATTTTCAAAAATGCCATCTCGAGTCAAATAAAAACTTACGCAAAATAAACTTATCCTTTACCAAAGAAGAAGAGAAATAAAAACATATTGCATCTGTTATTGAAATAATGAATCATTGGAGTGTATTTGGTTTTGTAGCAGCAAAGCTTTTGAATTACAAATTATTGAAAATATTAAATTATAAGAATCATTCAGCCGGATAAATTACCTATTTTTGCTCTCTCATTATTAACTGAAATTTTTGTTTCGTTGCTAATATTTACACATGAAAAAATATTTTTCGTGCTATATGAAATGTTTACTGAGGCATCCGCCCAGATTCCAGCATCATCAATGAAGCATAAAGTCAATTTATCAATAAATTTAAATAATACCAGTATTGTAATATGTAGGTGGATATATGAAGATAAGAGTTTTGTATCAGCATCAGATCTGATTGTTTGCAACAGCCGATTGCGAGTTTGATGATTGTTAATAAAATACATATATAGAGTAAATAAAAAACGAAATTTTGAACACATGATTGCACTTTATTCAGTCTTTGATGAATGCTGATGGCTTCATAAAGGATTATATGTCACTTTTTATAGCAGCTCATATGAATGGAAAACACTTATTAAAAATGTCCATACTACAATAGCCACAATTTACAAATATACTGCTTCAATACTTAGTTCAATATCTGGATTTTCCCAACTGGCCACTCAACTCATTCTCCGCGGTGGCACTTATTGTATTTACATCTTAAATCATCAATCGGAGCCCATGAAGGAGAAAGAGCGGCGTCGCAATATTGGCATAGATATATTGCAATTAAAGTAGAAATAATGTAATTTAAAAGGTCGTAAGTAAGGTATAGCAATTTGATTAAAACTCAAACTTGTGGAAAATTCTCAATTTATTTACGCAATCTTCAATAGCAGCAACAGCAGCAGCAGCAGCAACATTGGCTGCGCCAACAACACGAACGGTAGCAGTGGCAGTAACAATATAAATCACGGGTTTTCTGTATTAAGCCATAAATTAAGGCCGATATGAAAGGCTTTTTAATTTGTTTGATTTCTGCAAATGAAAAATCTTCAGCAACAGAAACTGTGAAATAGCAACAGACGCCCAGGCAGAGCAAAAAGTACAAAAGGAAAACATCAAAAGCCGGGTCGTAACTTGAGTTTTAATTAAATTTGTTAAAAGTCCAGGCACAAACGGCACCATTCGTCTGTAACAAAGGCACAACAATGCGCCAGTAACGCACTTACAATGTGATTAACATAATTTGAACATTTATTTCGTACAGTAATGTACTTCTGCATGATTTCATCGGGGACACGTTTTAAAATTAAGGTTCTACAGTGGTTTGAAAGGAGTGAAATTTGATGAAATGTACCGTAATTGTTTCAACGGCTTTTATTAAACTTTAAATGTACTCGTATGTGTGGTGGAACCACTACCGTTTGACGTTATTGAAATGAATCTCACCAACCAAGCAGTTTTACGGCTTGCGTGCGACGTCTCCTAAGCAGCGCCACTTCATGATCCCTCTCAGGGTCGAAATGTGATTATGTGGCAATGAGACTACAGAGAGTAGGAAGGAAACTGAACGACAAAAACAAAGGCATAAACTTCACAAGTATAGAATTAATCGTAGGTCTCTGTTTTGGTGCACATTTCCGGGCAACTTACTTATGTTATTTTCCACTTCCCCAATAGTTCTGTCCAAGAATACCGAAAAATTATGTTATTTAAAGAAATTAAATTGTATTGATAAAAAAAAAAAAAACCAAGAGCTTTTAACGGCAAGCATAGTGCATATGAAAGGATTTTTAAAAAAGGCAGGTAGATGTTGACAGTCTGTGGCGGCCAGGTTGTACTGAGGGCATCTTTTAAATCTGTTGTTTGTCATTCAGTCACTGATGCTAAATCATAATAACAAGTTACACGACGGAGTAGCACGTGCAAGTGAACAAATTTTATCATAAAACTCCATGTTCTGTTATGGCAACGATGGACGGCCCGCATCCAAGTCGTCCTGGTCGTTCTTCTCAGTCAGCTATTCAACGTTTGGTGGATAAAATTGAGTCGGTGATAAATCGGTGATAAATCACCCAACTCAGCACACCAGCGAAATGCAACACATGACAAAAATACAACCATTACTCGTGAGAGTGCAGTGAGGAACCCGAGGCTGTCCATTCCGGGCAGCACCCATTAATTGGCCTTTCGCACACAGCAATTTTGCATCGGGTACATATACAAAATTAAACTAACTTTACATTTACTGGAAAACAAAAATAGGCAGCATCGTGTATTCGATAAATGAGATCCGGAGCAGTTGGAAGTGGACCTTAATCCACCGAGATGAAGTTTTTCTTTTTTGTTTTTGGTTCTTTAAGTCACAAGTCTATGAAAATAAGCCCGAATCGACCAATGCCTACAATGTCAACATTATCCAGGCCATCGCTCAAATTCAGCCTCAACTTACAGCAGTCATTGGAGATTGAGTTTCTGGAATCCAATGCACAATGTTAAACCGTCTTGGATATTTCAACGATGTTATATTCCGATGACCAACCGTGGAGCGATGATTAGTACAGGCGACTGTCGTTCACATGAAAGCCGGTTCAATCCATAATACAGTCACCTATCATTATTTAAGCTCACTGAATATGGGAAACTCTGCATATATCATTCAAATAGCAATGCTCTTTCTGATACCTGCCATATACAGTGGGAAGCAAAACAGTCCGGATGTTTTGCATGAAGAAAGTAAGTTAATGAAAATACAAATATAGGTATATTATCAAATATATGTATTTTTTTATTTAATTGAACATTATTCTAAATTAAAAAGCAAAAAACCATATAAATTGCTTCAAGAAAAATAAAAAAAATTAAAAAAGCAATAAATTTACTATTCGGACACTTTTGCACTGTGCACGAAATAAACATTATCACGATATTGCTTTGTTGAAATGTAACGGTATTTGACCCGTTGGTTTTTTTTTTGTTTGTTGCTATCTCGTTGCCAAGCTTTTACTGCTTTATTTGTGCATTATTGTTTGACCTGTGAAATGATTGACTTGATTTTAAGTTAAAAAAATAAAAGATCTTTGAAAATGAGAAAAACGCCAATTGACATTGAAAACAATGTGATAAATTTGTTGCAAAATAATTATTCATGCTGTAAAATTGCTGAAAGATTAAATTTAAGTAAATCCACGGTAAATGATATAAAAAAACGACGTAATGTAGCTTGCAATAGTAACCAAGGGGGTCGACCAAGACCGTTTTCTGATAGTGATGCCCGGCAGATTGAACGTTTGCTGCATAATAAGGCCATCTAGACACCGACAAATGCTGCAAAAAGTATTGGTAAGGATGTCAGTTACTGAACGGCCAGACGTTCATTAAAAAGAATTGGTTTAGTAGCGAGTGTGAAAAAGAAGAAGCCAGCACTTTCCGATAGAAACGTGAAAAGGCGCCTTCATTTCTGTAAAACCCACAAAAATTGGACAGTAGATTGGGTTATTGGAGCGACGAAACGAAAGTCAACCGATACCAGTCTGACGGAAAAGAATATTATTGGCATAGGCCGCATGAGCGCATCCAAAAACACCATGTGAAGGAAACGATAAAACATGGTGGTGGCAGTATTATAGTGTGGGGATGTTTTACTTGGTGGAACATTGGACCTTTGGTGAGAATCCAAAGTATAATGAAGAAGGAGGATTATTTAAATATTCTACACACAAATTTACCAGATTTTGTTGACGAGAGTGCTTATCCAGTTGAAGAAGTAATTTTTCAGCAAGACGGGGATCCGAAGCACACGGCCAAAATACCAAACTCGTAGGACAATGGAATGGCCTGCACAAAGCCCAGACCTGAATCCAATAGAAAATTTATGGGCTATTGTTAAAAGAAAGCTGGGAGCATTTGAAAACCCACCAAAAATTTTTGACGAGCTTTGGGAGAGAATACAATAGAATGGCGAGCTCTTGACCATGATATCATCCAAAAGTTGGTGGAGAGTATGCCAAAACGTATTGAAAGCGTAATTAAAAATAAAAGTCTTTGGACAAAATATTAAAGTGCAAAAGTGTCCGAATAGTGAATTTTTTTTTTTAAATATTTTTATTTTTCTTGAAGTAATTTATGTGAGTTTTTTTACTTTATAATTTAGAATAATGTTCAATAATGTTCCCGTACTTCAATATTTTCTATATAACTCCAAATATGTGGATTACAGCAACTTAAATATCCTTTCATTTTATTACTTTATAGTGCCTATGCAAACTCCAGAAATAACTACTTCATTGTTATGGCTCCATACACAGGGTGGCGTACCATTTGTACACCTGTTGTGGCTTGATATAACCCTATACAAAAAGTCTGGTGCTCTCAAGTCAGCCAGCGGAGAGTGGAATTTCTAGATATTAATTTGTTTGGGATTTTCGTTGGAGCTCCGCTCTAACCGGTTTGGCTATGTGTACAGTTGCTCCATCTTGTTGGAATTAAATGCTGTTGAAACGGATACGTCTTCGGCGTAGTTCTGGATAAAAAAAAATCTCCTTCAACATCTTTAAATAACGGTCCTTATTGACAGTTGACAATAGCATGATTCGTGCGCCAACCTGTATAAAAAGTTAAATAAGATAATTTGTATGGGAGGTATCAGAGACGATGTGGTCATTCTGTTCAGTTTCTCACATCATACCCGGCATTATAACGCAATGTAATTGGTAAGTACATCAAGTTAACATCAAGTTTCTAATTATAGATTACTGAGGAAAATTAAATTTCTGTAAATCTGTCAATTTATAAGGATGGTACCTGAATGGGACGGACAGCTTCGCCCAATTTCATTTTTAGAACTTAGTTTACCAATCGTATGATGTGTGGCAAATTTGGTCGAATTTGATACAGCCGATTGGATGATATGGAGGTAAGAACATATGGATTAAAACGGTCATTTGTATGGCAAAGGTACCAGAAGGGCCATAGTTATTTAACCTACTATTTTCCGATGTTATTGAGCATGGTAAAACAATGTAAAGGACAAAATCAGGGCTACTTAATTGAATTTCGCAAAATCGATCAATTTGTATGGGAATGAAATGGAATGGAAATGGTCCGCATTCTTTCGCAACGCTTCAAGGTTTGCCAAATTTAAAATATTGAAGTCGAAAATATATGGATTAAATTGGTCAGTTGTATGGAAGGTACAAGAAGGGATGGGGTTAATCAGACGATTTGTTTTTTTAATTTTTCAAGGAATTATAAAGTGGTAAAAGGTACAAAAATTTGGGTTATTTCAGGCTACGGACAAGGAATGCATAAGTTAATCAATTTCATTTGTTTGGGAGATACTAAAGGGGGAGTGGTCATTTCGCTGATTTCCTCACATTTTGGCCAGTATTTTTACGCAACAATAATTATGAGAATTTAAGTAATTTCAGACTACAAACTAAGGGTTACAGCGGAAATCAAATTTCGATTAATCGATCAGTTTGTATTGGAGGCAACAGAATGGTAGTGGCAGCGTCACTAACTTTCATTCTCCGAACTTGGATTACTGTTCATATGATATAAGACAAATTTGTTCAAATTTCGTACAGACGACTTGAAGAAATTCAAATGAGAATAAATGGGTTAAATAGGCCATTTGTATGGGAGGTACTATAAGAGGCGCTCTTATTTAACAGAATTTTCCACAAAAATTGTAGAAAATTGTAAACCAATGGATTATATAAAAATCTAGACCAGTACAGACGTTGAGTTAGAAATTACAGACGATTCGTGTGCCACTCTGTGTTTAACCTATTTTACTCATGTATTGGTAGTTATATATCTTTCAAGCTAAGTTTATCAAACGCATGATATATCGAATTTAGATGGAATAAATTTTGGAATTATCAAATTCACTCCATTCCAATTTAATACACATCATGCATTTAAAAAACTTAGTTTTCAGAATAAATGGATTGGACTGAATTACCACACTCATTTGAACTCTTTCCATGCAAACTGACCGATTTTGCAGAACTTAGTAACTTAGCAATTTTTGGCACTTTCCATACGAAATTAGAAATATTGCTTACAAATGTGAACTAAATGCGCATGGCCACATATTCTTAGGATCATTTTTTTCATTTACTGCTACATTCAGTAGAACTTAATAAAAGCATGAGATTTCTATCAAATCTGGTTCTGTGAAAAAAATAATCTGTGCAACCACTTCTGTCATAATAGTTCACTTACAAATTGAACGATTTCCATATCAACGGTTCCTTCATAGTTTTTAAGATTGTAAAATATAAGTAGGTTTTAATAACTCTGGCCTACAAATTTGGAAGAAAAATTGACTGTAGAAACGCAGCGTGTTTCTTATCTAATCTGGGTGCGCTAAATTCGAATCTGGCTACCACGTCTTGTTAATTTTTTATTGAATGCTGGTAGTACAGTCAATACTGACACTACAATTTCACAATTATTAATTTGGTAGAAGCCCACAGTCATTCTAAATCTTCATAATAGTAGCCTTTAAGCACGTCAGGGAGATCGTGTGTTACTGATTCAAGCTATTTTTGTGTGAATATATGGTTGACAAAAAGGATATGCAATATCAGAATCATTAAAATATGCATTATTTTGGATTTGCAGTCAAAAACTTGAGTAAACCACGAACACCGACAACGTTATGCAATGGTTGCAGAACTGTTGTATATAATTGGTCAAATGGCAAGAAGATCTATTTCGGTTTTTCAATTCCAGTACTTTAAAGAGAGAGTCAAGTAACCATCAAACCGATTATTATTTCTGTTTAATAAAATTTGCTGGATTCAATATTAAAACTTGAAAAATATTACTTATGCGGATGCCCATCGGTTTCCAAACCGGTTCAACTTCCACCATATGAGCCATTACCAGTCATTCCCAGTGCTATGAGCAGTGGGTTCGAAACATCTTTCACCAGCAGTGGTAGTTTGTATCAGGCTGACGATGAAGCCAAATGATCTAATTCGGGGTTTATATTTAATCAAGCAAGACGCAGAATTACTAGCTTTACGAACGCAGCAATGGAAACATCTTGCAGTTAGGACAAAAGTAACAATCTGTAGAGACACAAGCTTGGAATTGGCTGAATATTTTGATAAGAAATACTCTGTACTGATGTTGATGGTTTATTTCAAAAAATGAACCAGCCACATAACAAAACTGAATGAAGATTATATATTCATGGCTCTGAGACAAGTTTAAAGGCTCTTATTTTGCATAATGGGAATGAAAAACCATCCTTATCCCGTTAATACAAAGGAAAATTACGAATCAATGACTGAAATTTTGACATTACTCAAATACAACGATATTAAATGGAAGATCTGTCGTGATCTTAAGGTATGTGATTTAAATTTCTTTGTATATACAGTATAGACCATAATAAATAATTGTAAATTAATCTGTTTCAGATCATTGGTTTGTTGACTGGTATGCAAGGAGGTATCACAAAATGTTGTTGTTTCCTTTGTCCATGGGATAGTGGCGCTACATGTCATCATTACGTCAGAACAGAGTGGCCAAAAAGAACTGAGTATTCACCAAGAAAACAAAACATTTCAAATAAGCCATTAATTAATCCAAATAAAGTTCTTCTTCCGTCGCGGCACATAAAATTTTGCCTTTTTAAGAACTTTGTCAAAGCTGTAGACAAAGAAGGTGCAGCAGCATTTAAATATTTGTTTGCGGTTTTTCCTAAAATTTCATATGCTAAAATCAAAAAAGGCACATTTGTTGGCCCTGAGATCAGGAGGCTTTTGATTGAAGACAATTTTTCACGATGTTTATTGGAGAAAGTAGTGAACAGTTTTCTTGGAAACAATTAGAGTGAAAACTACAGACAAATCATTGCTGAACTGTTGAAAAATTATCATAAATTAGGTGCATGAATGCCACTCAAAATTCATTTTCTTCATTCGCATTTAGATGTTCGTCCACAAAATCTAGGTGTGTTGAGCGACGAACAAGGGGAGCGTGTTCAGCAAAATTTAATGAAGATTGAAAGAAATTATCAAGGATTTTGACGCTAAAGCATGCCGGAAAATTATTGGCGGACTCTAAAACGTGAAACCGAACCAACTAAATACAATTGATGTTCAAATAACACCATTCACTTTCGAAAATTCATTGTTTTTTAAATAAACTAATGATTTTTTACATAAAGAACTAATAAAAACATTTTTTGTTTTTGCATATCGAAAGTGATGTAGAAAGCAATGATCGATTCGAATTCAGCCCACCAAATTATCCAAAAGAGATATTTGGTTGCTACAGTCCAAGACCTTGTTGGCTAGTGTAATTGTAAGCTGTAACTTTGCATTTGGGATTAATTCACAGCATTTGATGATAAGAACCTAGCGATATGATATAAATATTTTGGTATTTGGCATACTTTTGCATTAGATTTTGGGTGAAAGGATATGTAAGTCAGTTACGGGAATGAAGTGTCTATAAAGGTCAGATCTTGACTTTGTTGCTTAGGAAGAATGCACATAAAACCGTCAAATCCCGTCATTTTGCTGATTGAGTAACCAAAAACTAAAGTTCGGAAGAAGTATTTTTTCGAACAACTCCACACACTTTATCATTTTAGGTTTAAACAATTTTTCGTCAGCCTCATGTCGGATTTAAAATTGAAAATGAATACTGAATGAATACTGATGTGTACAAATGTTATTTCATCAATGAGAGTGCATTTGGTGCAAAACCACTGTGCCTGTTAAATTTCTTGAAAGACGATTTCTAAGTGTTACAAGGGTTAAAGGACTTCGCCTACAAACTTAGTTCTCGGGTCAAAGACTTTATGATGCTGTGTTAGTTAACCTTACAAATACTTGTGATTTCCGAAAATTTCATAAGTGTTATCAATAAAAGTCATAAAGAACATTTAAGATGTCGAAAGAGGGCATTCTTGTGAGCCGTGTTTGCTGACGTTATCATAATTTTACTAACACTTTTCTTAAGGCGAATGGAAGATAGCGGGTAGGTGAATCTGCACGTCTCAGTGTAAGAAGGGTGTGTAAGCTTAAATGTTAACGTGTGTAGCAATAGATGCAAGTTCATGGTGTTTAGGAGCTGCGTGTTTAGATCAAATAATTTTTCTTTTCATTTTTATGGATATGAGTGTGCGTGTCCGTGTGTGTGTGTGTGCCTGTGTATGTTATGTTGTACTACTTATATTTTCACACAATTACCAAAACTAAAACTGACCATCAACACGTAAGGCACTAAATATACAAGTACTTAAACTATACAAACTAACACACAGATGTAGAGAAAATCTCTCACTAGCACATATATACTAATGCCTAGGATACTTGTAAAAACACTGTATATACGAAAATCACTAGACATACGCGTGTGTGTGTGTCCTTTGATATTAGGAAGTTTGTGTACATTTATTTGTCATCACATAAGACAAAACTTGACATTTTAGCCTCACAGGAAGCTGCTTAAGAGCTTTAAAAGTTAAATAAAGGGTGTCCCCACAAGATTGCAAGATTTAAATTTGGCGCCATTCGAGTGTAATTGTTTGACATTTGAACAATTGTTATTGTTTGCTAGTAGAAGGTACGAGGTTAATAAAAATGGAGCGCTACACGAATGAACAACGCACTCTCATTGTGAAATTATTTTACCAAAATGGTGAAAGTTTTGCGGCTACAGTTCGCAAATTGCGATCAATTTGGGGTCACAATAATGCTTCAAAAGAGTCAACCGTAAAGAGTTTAATGTATAAATTTGCCAGAACTGGGTCTATTAGTGATGTAAAGACAACAACGCGCCTTCGACCAGGTCGATAGACCGAAAATGTCGCAGCTGTACGTGATGATGTCGCTCAAACTCCATTCACCTCAATTCGGCACCGAGCACATTGGTGTTTCCAAATCCACTATGCAGCGAATTTTGACAAAAGATTTGCATCTTCATGCATACAACTGAACTGAAGCCAGCTGACCATGGACAGCGAAGGATGTTCATTAATTGGGTATTGAAGAGATAACATGAAAATGCTGATTTTGCCGATAAAATCATCTTCAGTGACGAGGCCCATTTCCATCTTGATGGCTTCTCGTCAATAGGCAGAATTGTCGCATTTGCGGTGAGGAAAATCCTCGAATGATTCACGAGAAGCAAATGCATCCTCAACGTGTCGCTGTGTGGTATGGATTTTGGGCTGGAGGAATCATTGGACCTTTTTTTTTATGAAAATGAGGCATGTCAAGCACAAACGGTCAATGGTGTTGGGTATCGTGAAATGATAACCATTTTTTTCGTGCCTAGAATTGAAGAAATGAATGTGGAGGGCATGTGGTTTCAATAAGACGGTGCCACATGTCATACTGCCAGAGAAACAATTCAATTGCTGCATCAGTCATTTAAATCTTGCATTATGGTTGGGACACCCTTTAAAACAAATGTGAACTAATAGTTTAATAAAATATCAGCACTTGACCCAAAAACTGAGTAGTGATACTTAACGGCCAATGTGATCCCTAAGTGAAGTGATTATAGTCACCAAATTTTTCCACTGTCAAAGGTTGGCATAACAAATATAGACTACAGCGAAAAACAGATAAGAAAAATATAACAAATTTTAATGTTTAATCAAACAGGCTACAATTTTTGTCTATAATTCAGTTTGAATTGCCGGCTCGAAGGACCAAAATAATTAGATGTGACCAAAAAATTAGATGTATGGTTCGGCAGGAACAAGTTCACACTGACATATATTTACCTCAAGAAATTTACCAAATATAAAAAAACAGCGGGGATTAGCATTCCAGAATTAGGATTAGGATTCCAGGATTAGTTTCCAAAATTTATTAGAGATTATACCTTACAGGAAATATAGACTTATGGGTAAAGCCGAACTCGTCTTACACGTATGGGGGGAGAATCAGAACTGACTTGAGCAAATCAAACAAATTCTCTAAAAGACCAGTCGACATAAAGCTTGATCTAAAGCACTAAATCTTATTACAATTGAGGACTTTACATGTAAACGTCTCAGTTGTAGTGGAGATGATAAATTTAGGATTTATATCTAAGAATTTACAAACTTGGGCTCTGGGAATAAACACATTTATTAAAACTCATTTGCCAGTAATTAAAGATTTTATTACTATGTTTTATTTTCAGCGGGTTTGAAATATCCGTCTTTTAACCATGGCCAACATTTGCATGTTTTGGCACAAAATTGTTGGTACAATTTGAAAAAATTGATCGGTCAACCATGCCTCTTCTGGTACCTCCCATATAAATGACCAATTTAACTCGTATATTATTCAGTTTTTGGCAGCCGAAACGTGTACCAAGTTTGCTTCTTAGACGTTATCTTAGTAAGAATTAAAGTGGACGGCGTTGTCACCTGCATTCTGTAACACCCAATACAAGTTGATGGATTTTTTGAAGACCAATTTTTCCCCCCAGTAACACCTGATTCGTGAACTATAGAGCCAAAATTTGCATCCATTGGATTGCCTTATAGTGTCTAGTAAAATGTAAAAAAGATTAAACAAGTAACAATGCTCTTTCTGGCACCTGCCATATATATTTGAACGATTTTCTGAACTTCAATATTTTTTGTACATATAATTCTAAATACGTAGACTGCAGCAACCTAAATATCCTTTTGTGTTATTGCTTTATAGTGCATATGAAAACTCCAGAAATTGCCTTCTCCATTTCTCCATTGTTATGCCTTCATATACGATTGCGCGCGTCAACTACAATGCAATAAGAAATTCAAAGAACGTTTTTTTAATCAATGTATTTCGTTTTTTTTTTTTTTTTTTTTTTTTTTTTTTTTTTTTTTTTTTTTTTTTGTATAGAAAATTCAATTATTACTAGGTTTTATTTTCGACGCATTTGGAATATCCCAATTTTTTAACCTGGACCAACATCTGCATGTTTTGAGTTAGTATAAAAAAAAAAAACAAAGAGTCTTAAATCATTTTTGATAGCTAAGAACGGACTTTCTCTGGAAAAGGACACGAAACTCCACCAATTATTGACCCAGCAAAAAACGTGGAAGTCATTCAAAAAGAATCACATTTTCACCACTTCTAAAGATGCAATCCACGCATATTTACCGAACGAAGCAGTTTTGAACCACTTCCAAAACCACCATTATGAAGTGCTTAAGGAAATGGTTTTATTTTCATTTGTGATACCAAACAATCAATGGAAAATATGTTCAACTGAAGTCCTTCAAAAACTATTTCATAAAGAACATAATATGATTGGAAGAAATAACTTTAATATCAAGTTTTAAGAAGCTCCTTTTAAAGCTTTTGGAAAGAAATTTATTTAGCCTGTTTTATATGATGGTCGATATGCTAAGCTTGCCATTCTATTTGTAAAAACTACAAACACTCAGAGACCAAATTAGGTGTACGTATACTCCTACATATTTATGTCCATAAGAATGCCCATCCCCAATAATGTGGACTGTAGTTTATGGTAAAGGATGCACAAACTTCGGCTCTACGAAATATTAGGTGCCCTTCTAATTAAATACCAGTCTACCGCATTTTTTTTAAGTAAAAAATCTGCTAAAACAAAAAATGACTCCTCATGTCATATTGAATCCCTAATCAAAAAGAAAAGGAAAGCGAGAAAACGATGGCAAAAGCACAGATCTCCCTACCTCAAAGCTCGTCTCGAACAGTGCAAGTCAAAACTAAGGTCAACTCTGGATGAAAAAAGAGAAATCTCCGAAGCCCGCTACTTATCTCGTCTAGGAGCCACACAAAAAACTAACTATAGCCTGTACAAGGTCACAAGGCAACTACAGCGTGCTATAATACAGGAGTCTCCAATACGGTTGAAAGATGGAGCATGGGCAAGCAGTAGTGATGAAAAAGTGAAAGAATTTGCTGATCATCTGGAAGAAGTATTTACTCCTAACTATACAATCTCTTGTGTGAATCCAACGATCATTAGCCCAATGGTCACAAATCCAATGAAAATAAGTCCGTATCTCTTAAAGAAAAATGTTCTCTTGTTGAAAATGAATAAATCTTCTGGATACGATAAAATAACAGCGAAAATGATTTCAGAACTCCCCCACATATTTAATGCTACACTTCGAATTGGATACTTTCCTCGATCTTGAAAGTTGTCTGAAATAATAATGATCCCTAAACCTGGAAAGGAACTATCACAAATTACATCCTATCGACCCATAAGTTTACTCTCTATTTTATCTAAACTGTTTGAAAAGATCTTTCTCCAAACGTTGTACCCCCATATTGAAGCAAATCATGTAATACCCATGCACCAATTTGGGTTTCGCAAGGGTCATGGAACGATAGAACAAGTACACCGTATAGTAACCCAGATCAGAAAAACATTCGAAGATCGGAAATATTGCTCATCTCTCTTTATAGACATCTCCCAAGCCTTTGATAAAGTGTGGCATGAAGGCCTTATTCACAAAATAGTCTCTTTTCTACCGGCAAATACCCATAAGCTCCTGGAGAGCTATCTGAAGGATCGATCTTTTGTAGTAAAATCGAAAGACTCTGTTTCAACTCAAAGAAAAGTTTCTGCAGGAGTTCCGCAGGGCAGTATACTAGGACCTATACTATATACCATCTGCACCTCTGACATGCCTGTTCATTCCCTAATTCAAACCTCAACTTTCGCTGATGACACTGCATTCATGAGCACTAGCACTTGCCCATTAATGGCTTCTAGACAGCTGCAGTCTCATATACACAGATTATAATCTTGGCTCGAAAAGTGGAAGATAAAAGTAAATGCCACTAAGAGTGTACAGGTTACATTCCCTCTTAGACAGAACAATTGCCCAGCCCTCACTATTCACGGTAGTACCATACCCGTTCATAACCATGTCAAATATTTGGGTATTCACCTTGACCGACGTCTCACCTGGAAAAATCACATTGACTCAAAAATCATACAATTGAAATTAAAAATTTCTCAACTCCACTGACTTATTGGCTCCCAGTCTACTCTCAGTTTGGAAAATAAAATCACTATCTACAAAACCATACTGAAGCCAATATGGACATACGACATCCAGTTGTGGGGAACGGCATCGGCTTCTAACACAAATAAGCTACAGAGAAGACAATCAAGAATTCTGCGCCAAATTTGTGGTGCCCCATGGTATATTAGGAATGATAACATACACAAGGATTTAAATATTCCTTATATTTCCGAGGAAATAAGAAAATTAAGCAGGTCATATGTATCGAAGTTGTCCCCCCACTCAAACCCACTCGCTTAAAACCTTCAACATTTTCCCGGTCATATACGGCTAAGAAGAAAGGACACGCTAGACTTGGTCCGGTGATAAAAAGTTCGGCTCGCCAAAAATAAGATCCGGCAATGGAACAAAGAAAGAAGAAAGAAAGATTCAATAAAAAAAATGAATGGAAAAAAAATTTGTAATGCTCTGCGACCAGTTTCAAGAAACTGACTTTTAATATGAATAAAATCACAATAAAGATAGTACAATAAAAACTCAATGAAAATTTGATTTCAATTTTCATTACACCTATGTATAATAATACTAATAAATATAATACTTATAATATATATAAGGGAAACAAGCATCTGCAAATTTTCTCCACTTCCCTACCACAAGTTGTGATAGATATTCACTTCTTTGGATACACTTATTTTGAAAGGAAGTTATTGTCATCTGCCCTACAATATTAGCAAGTTGAAAGTCTTAGCATTGTAAGATGCATTATAATACTGATCTAACTTCTGACTAATGGCGTCTACAAATTCAAAATTAAAAATGCAATATGCAAAGCTCCAATGAATTCAAGTAAACTCTCTATGAGTTATTATAAACACAACAAGATTTTAAGTCAGCTCTATGTGACCGGCCATGGTCCGATGGTTAGTACACGCCACTGTCGTTCACATGATCGTGGATTCAATACCGCATACAGCCAGTTGAAGGTATTTAAGCGGCATTCGCCTCGATGTGTCTGACGGTCACTTCGAGTAATCAACCAGTCTGGTATATGCTTCCCAAATGTTGACTTTCGGAACCGTTCCCATTGAATGCCTGAAAACTCACTGAATATGAGAAGCTTTCCCATATCTCATTTACGGACGCAAACGTATTTGTGTGTTTTTTATATGGTGGGTAGAAAGAAGGTATGAATGAAGAAGCTAACTATGCCGTTAACACAAATTGTTTTCTTTCTTAGTTGCTTGCTTAAGGGGGGACTAGAAGATACATCCTTCAGTATTATACGTCGCCTTAGGCCTTTTGCGATTATCTTTCAATTCGGCACACAAAGTTTAGACAGTATTTTTAAAGTCTGATCCTTCCAATGGAATTTTTATTCATCATGTTGTGCTCCATCCACCGAGTTCGTTTTCAAAAACTAAATTTAAAAGCAACCAGGTTTTTCTTCTATCATTTTTAAAATCTGAAAGATAGAAGAAGAACTATTCAGACTTTAAGAATGATAGAAAAAAACCAGGGTGATCTTAAATTTAAATTTTGAAAAGTTTTGGTCACCGTTTTGTACCTCATCCATCGAGTTCCTTTTCAAAAACTGAATTTTAAATCAACCAGGGTTTCCTCCTATCATTCAGACTTTATAAACGATACAAGAAAACCCAGCTGTTGAATAGGAAATTCATGCTTATTGTTTGCTTTCAATCGACATTAAATTGTGTCATTTCCAAGCGGAAATTCGAAGTATTATAATTGAAATTCAAAAATGATATTCTATTCCGTCCGTGGCCGTTAACTCTCACACTGAGTTAGAAACGAGTAGACTCTTTGTTTGTCGAGACAAATAATTGGATTCATTTCTCATTTGATTTAATTTATTTAGTGGATAATTAAATTCCTTACATAACAGCAAAATAACCAGTTAAAGCAAACTTTCCAAATATTTTTTGAATTTTATTTAATATGATTAATATAAATGGAAACTTTTGAACTCCAGCTAAATGAAGCGTATTTTAATTTTGTTCATGCAAACAATGTATGATGAATCTTTTGAATAAATGAATATGTACGAAAATTGTACGGAATTCATACCTGTGAAACGCTGTGAAGATTACGCTTTGGGAACAATGTGATTGATATGAGCTGCAAATATTAATTTTGAATCAAATTGCAAGATGTGAAAAGGCGTTATAAAAATATTTTGATGTCTATGAAAAGTCTTTTGCATACACTTAGAAAAATTATGGGGTAAACCGACACTTGTTGACCAAATCTTAAGTCAGTCCATATTCATATCCATATTTGTGCAACAAGTTGACAACATAAACCGATCCAATGGCTCTAAATATCTTAGAACTATCCTCATATAAAATATATGAACTGTTACGAAAGCACAACGAAATGTCATTTACAAAAATATTAAAAAGTGAAGGATCCAAAACATGTCCTTTGAGGACATCAGAAGTTGGACTATAAAAATCCAAGTAAATTCCATTTATATAGAGAACATTGTTCATTATTCATTAAATAAGGATGTAGCCAATTAAGAATTATAGCGCAAACGAAAATTTATTAGCTTAAAATCAATAATTCAAGAGGATTTCTATCGAAGACCATTAGAACCATTTCAAAATTATTACTATAATTCATGGTAAAACTAGGTAAATAAACAGCAGTTGACCTACCAGTAACAGAGTCAAATTATGACGATTTCTTCTTAATGCAAACTGTATTCAGTTATACAAAATAGAGGGGTTCGCCAAATGTTAGCTAAATCGAGCATATATTCCTAAATTGTTAAAATCAGTGTGAAAAAATTTGCTGGATTCCTGCAAGCTTTTCAAAAGTTACGATGATGGTACAAAACTTTTAGTCATGTGAACCGCCCAATAAACATATATGTCGCATGTTTTAGTAAAGGATGTAGGATAGATATGAAGCATAACGTTTTTTAGACAACACTAAATATTCAAAGCCTCAATAGGAATGACAAAATAATATTGTTAAGTTTTGGTGCAGTGGATATTAAAAAGATAGCAAAAATTAGACCAAATTCAAAAGATATAACGACTAACCTGGCATTAACCTGGTCAATAAAACCTGCGGATTCCATTATCTTTGAGAGGTATCAGAGTGGGCTTGGGTACCTCAACGAGTTTGAATCCTAAGGTAGAATATATCATGGAAATGGCGAATTCGCGTGAACATTTCAAAAGTTGTGAAGAAATCGATATATACATGTCGATATATCCATTTTTCAGTTTCAGTAGTAAAGTTTAATAAAACACACATAAATCTTTGATTTCGATGAAACTTTTATTATTATTATAATGCTCGGATCTTGACATTACATACGAATTAAAATATGATTTAAATGGTCGTCTCTGGATTGATTGTAGCAGTGGATATTTTTGAGGTAGTTTTTGAAAAAAAAAAAAAATAGGGCCCAATGACACCTCCAGATCAGTCACATCCGCACCAAACAGTCACATTTTGCTTGTTGACGTAACCACGGCGTAAGAAATAAGCTTCGTCGTTGAAGAAAAATTTGTTCGAAAAATCTGAATTAAAAGCCTAAGTATTGCTTTAGCACCCAATCAGCACATCTACAGTGTTGTGAATGATTAGTCGGCTTGGACTCTAAATGCAAGATATACCATAGCGAGCCGTAAGGTAGGCCTAATTGCTGAAAACGCCGTGGAGTGGACAAATGCGGATTATGCGCCACACTTTCACTAACAGAAGCGATATTTTCGGCAATGCGTACATTGCGATAATGCACAGACCTGACCACCACCTGTAACGTTTTCAGTCTCTCCAAATTTCTTTATAATCTTACTAACTGTTTGCACAGTAAGTCGATTATGATGACCATAATCACCCCGTAATGCACAAAAAGTGCCCACGTTTAAATCAACATATTCGTAAATGGCAAACCTTTCACTGAATAAATAACGGCGGTTTTGAAACCACAAAATGGATAATCCTGTATTAGGTTTAGGGGACAAATATCAAGTGTTATCTGAGGGAGGGGACTAATACGTTCTCCATCATTTGTCCAGTTAAGCGATAAATGATATTACAAATTGCCAAATTTTACATAAATCGGGCACGCCCGCGCAAAATTATGAGCAGAAATACTCGTATGCTTTTGTCAAAACCAGATAAACCGGGAATTTGAGAAGCCAGTAAATATTAATGAAATATAAAATATAGTAGTAATTAATTTTTTTGAAGAACAACAAAACTGCGGGCGCTGATGGCCTGTCAGCTGAGCTGTTTAAAACTGGTGGCGGTGAGCTGATAAACAGCCTGCATCAGCTCCTAAACTGGATTTGGCTCGAGGAAAATATGCTCGAAGATTGGAATTTGAATGTACTGTCTCCTGTGTTTAAAAAAGGCGATCCAAGTGTTTGTAAAAACTATCGCGGTCTTTTATCCATTGCTTGTAAGATCCTGTCGAGTGTGATATGCGAAAGACTAAAGTCGATCCTAATTGACCTGAGTGAAACCTATCAGTGTGGCTTTAGACTTGGTAAATCAACTACTGGCCAGGTATTCACACACGATTATAAAGGTGCCTTCGATAGCCCGATACGGCAAAAACTATATGAGGCCATGTCCGAGTTGGGAATTCCTACCAAGCTTACATGTCTGTGTAGGATGACTCTGAATGATACCAAGTCTTCAGTAAAGATAGGCAAAGATCTAAGCGAGCCTTCTTACACCAAACCAGGATTTAGGCAGGGCGACAGTCTATCGTGCGACCTCTTCAACATACTGTTGAAGATGATTATGAAGAAAGCTGCAGTTAACACGACTGGCACTCGTCTTTAATAAAGGCCATATGTTTCTCGCATATGAAGACGACATAGACATTATTGGGTGAAAACTGCGAAATGTTACTGCAGCTTTCTCAAGCATCGAGAAGGAAGCAGCGAAAATGGGTCTGGTGGTAAACGAGGACTAAACAAAGTTATTGGTTTCAACGAACGAAGAGTTTACCCGTTCGGGACGTTGTGTGAACTTTGACAACTATAATTTTGAAGTGGTGGAAGAATTTATCTACCTCGGTTCCGCTGTGAACAGAACGAATAATGTCAGCATGGAGATAAAGAGGAGAGTATTGCTTGCTAACAGATGTTGCTATGGGCTAGACAAGTGATTCAATGATAAAGTTCTCTCTTGACAAGCAAAAATTCGACTGTACCAGACGTTGGTTCTACCCGTCTTGTTATATGGCGCAGAATTCTGGGCTATGACGCAAGCGAATGAATCAGTACTGGCAGTTTTTGAGAGGAAAATACTTCGAAAAATATATGGACCCATCATCGTTAATGGAGAGTATCGTCGCATGAACGATGTATGAAATATATGGACTCATTATCGTTAACATATAAGCTGTATGAACTATAAGCTGTATGAACTATATGCCGACATCTACGTTGTCAAACGCATTAATATACAATGATTGCGTTGACTGAGTCAAGTTGTGCGGATGGTCCCAAATGCTCCGGCACGGAAAGTTTTCGACAACGAACTTGATGGACGTCGCAAAAGAGGCCGACCTAAACTCCGTTGGAGGGACCTGGCTTTTGGAATACTATCGAAACTTGGCGTGACGAATTGGAGAAGGAGCGCAGAAGATCGAAGCGCTTGGAATTATTTTCTACGGGTGGCGTATAATAGATAAATATGTCTATTCCAGCCGCCACCTAAGAAGAAGAAGAATGAATTGTCTGGATTTTGTGGTACCAGTCTCTTAGAAATCTTCACACTTGAATTGAAATGTTTGAAATGCAATGCACACATACGGTTTCACAGACTAAGTTAAAATAAAAATTGTTCGGATTTATAAATCAAAATCAGATTTATTTGAAGTTTCGTTTTCGAAACAACGTTAAATCGGTTTAATACGGGTGGCGCAAACTGATACAAATCTAAATTATTTCGGGTTTGATTTCGTTTCGGTAACCGTCCCTGATAAAGATGTGTAATTTTTCAAATGAATAAACAGAAAATAAATTGCATGAAAATAAAATAATTTTAAAGTTATTGAAGTTTCTAAACGCAACAATATTTATCAGCCATTCAGTGGTTATAATGTCGGTATTTGTCCTCAGCAAGCAACGGCAATAGAGTTTTAAATAACGTTGTTATCGTTCGTTATTAAAGTCATTCTGTTAAATTTCAGTTTTCTTTAACCATTCAATGTTATAGCAGTTTATTATCCGATGACTAAGAGACTCGCTGTAGGGCACCATAAGATATTTAAAACTTTGCTATCAGGAAATCAAGATTTTTACAGCATTCTATTGGGCAAATGTAAAATTTAACTTTTTCATTGTCAACTAAGAATTTTAAATTATTTTTGTTGAAAGCCTTAAAATTTAAAGGAGTCCATTTTGGTTGCCCGCATGAGAAACAGTTCTTAAATTGCTCACTTATTCATAGGAAGTTTTCAACTGGAATCCTTATATAAATAAAATTTGAAAAGAGTCCTTGAGTGTCTTTTGAGCTTTAAGTCAAAACTTTTGTTGTTGTTGTTGCTGATGTTTTTGTTGTTGTCTAAAATTAAATTATGTGTTCCGTATACTGTTTTGTTAGGATTTCTCTGCACAATTTTTCCTTTTGCCTTTGCACTTTTCTCACTTTTCATGGTCATGTCTGGTGTGTCTTGAAATGGTCTTGCAAACATTTTATCAAAATTGTTTTGGTTTCTTATTTCTTTCCTCCACGTCCCCTGGGTCTGTCACCGTGGACATTTGTGCCGTCCGGCAAACAAACAGCTTTCCTGATGTGTTAACATACTTTTGGGTCTTCAGAGTAATGATGGCCAGAAGATGGACGACTGTTTTTGGATTTGGTCGGTCTAACGTGTGTGGAACGTCTGTATGTTTTGACATTTGTTTGTTGGTCAAGGGTACACATGTTTCACGGCACATTTGCTGGAATGTCGTTTCAGGAGTGTTGCCTGGCAAAGGACAGACAAATAGACAGAGATTTGATATGTGTGTCCTTTTTATTTCAGCTGTAGGTGCAGCAAGTGGTGTTTTAGTGACGTTATAAATGCTTGAGTTAAATTACATTTTGAAAGATTTTGTCGGGGAGTGTTCGAAAAAGGGATAAATGTAGGTGGTAGACTGTGATTGTTATAATCATTTTAAGCACGTGCCGTTTTCGGGCATGAAATATTTCAACAAGTTAAAAGGGTACGGATTCGCCTTAATTAGAAAATGGGACACTTGAAATTTAATTAAGTTATTATGACTGTTTAATATGAAAAACAAATTGCGTTTTATCCCAAAGAAGAGAGCAGAGCAGAGAACAGAGAGAGAGAATTTTCAATGAGTTTGTTTGAATTTATTTGCGCAGTTGCTGGTAGTAATAGAATTAATAGAAATGTAAAAATAATAACATTCATACTAGATATAATTTATTGCGAATAAAGATAGAATTACAGATATGACTTTCATAGAAATATCTGTGGTCACAACCCATAACAGCCTAAGTTTGTTTTTCAATATTTTCAGTACAGGAGTTTAAAGTTTTAAATTTTCACTGAAAATCAGGAGAAGGTGTTTTTTGAAAAACTTTGCTACAGATTCCAAGGAAACGAATTTCTTTACTTAGTTGTTAACAAAAAATAGTTGTTTATTCTCGCAGTCAAAAGATATTATCGAAAAAGACACTTAGGCTCTTATGAATTATTGAACGAAAGAAAGTCAAAAAGTTCAACTTGAGTTAGGCTATTATTCCAGATTAAATAAAAAACTTTAAGTTTGGAGAAAGACCTTAACTCAATTTATTTATTTATGTTTATCAAAAAACGAAATTGTAATTCGGAATAAGAGCTTAACTCAAGTTAGGAAAATAAAATTGTTTCTTTATTTTTTTGGATTAACGACTTAAGTTGATTTAGGCAATGATGAAAAAATAATGTTTGTATTTGTGTAATCCTAAATTGACTTGGGCAGTTATGCCAAAACAGTCATTTAGAAAAATAACTTAATCTATTAGGTTTTTTAGGATTAATTGCCTTCCTAGAAGAGATACAAACATGAAAAATTTAGAGCAAATAAATTTAGATAAGCTGAATACGATAGTGCTAATAACTCAATTGTGTCCTAACTCGAGTTAGGCTGTTACGGGTTGTGACCACAGATATATCAATAGTACAGTATAAAACTTGATTAAAAATTATCTGTATTTGTTATTAGAAGTTACTTTTTTGCGAATTAGTTTTTATTATAACCACGAGACGTTATAACCTTTGTTTACATAAATCCTTTTTTAATGGTACATGCTTACCAAGGATATAAATTCTTGCATTCGACTTAGCTGAGTTTTTCATGAGCATTACATTAATATACCTATAGATTTTCGAGATCTTTGCTTTTGCCGATGGTAAAATTTTTGTTCCCTTCTCTATTTTTATTCAGTGGAAACATACATTATTAAAAAAAATAGATTTAAAAATTTTCTACATCATAATGTTAGTTTACGCCTCAAATTTTGTGAATTCAGCATCAATCGTTTGTAAAAGCCTAAGTCAAAGTTTTGTTAATTTCAACTTTAGACGTTTGTTGTGGACCCTCTTTCGTCTCTTTCTTTCCACCGATACAGAAGAACGACTTTCCAAAAGTTGTTCTCATTACACGCTTATTGAAATAGGTCAGTTTTTTCTTGATGATAGCACAATTTTTGTCCCCATAATTTCCCATTCTAACTCCCGAGAGTGCAAATTTTAAAAATTTTTATCACCCATTTTCGAAGTTAGAGGAACATTCAAGAGCATAGTGCACGTTCTGCTGATTTTATCTTAAAAGTTTTTTCTAGAATATCACATCATTTACGTTGTTTTTCGATTCTTTTTTGTCCCCTTAATTTGCAGGTTTACAAAAAAGGGTTTTAAATCCCTAATTTCAAAGTTCAGTTGATTTCAGTTGCAGTAAATTGTTTTAAATAATTTTTTTTCTATTTATTTCCTTTATTGAATCTTTCTTTTGAAATTTACAATAAGTATTCAGATCTTAATCCTATCTCAAACTAAAGTATCCTGCCAATGCTGGATCTTGTTTTTGGCGAGCCGAATTTTGTATCACCGGGCCATGTCTAGCGTGTCCTTTCTTCTTAGCCGGATATGACCGGGAAAAGGTTGAAGGTTGGGGAGAAATATTGGAATGGGTTTGAGTGGGAGGACAACTTCGATATATATGACCTGCTTAATTTTCTTAATGGCTCAGAAATATAAGGAATGTTTAAATCCTTGTGTATGTTATCATTCCTAATCTCATTGAGTTATCAACTTATTGCGTCCTATTCTATGATGGTGGATATAAATTATATCGTGTTTTCAACCAATGTTTTTCCCCATCGTTTGCCAAATATATTTAGCCTGAGAAGATGAATGCTAAACAATTATTTTCGTAGTATAGAGGGCGCCAAAATCGTTGTGGCGAATGGATCGGTTTTTATATAACATTTTTCTTTGTTAGTGCACAATGAAAGAAGAAAAACCAAAACTTACTGAAGAATTTAGCTCACAAATCCTAGTTCAATCGGAAAATTTTAATGATAGGCAATTTGTATGAGGTGTAGCAGCTCTACGTCGCAGTGGCTTTTTGGTGTGCATTATGGTCCGAATGTGTCAGTGGGCCGTAGTTTTTCATAATGGCAATATCCAAGCATCGAAATTATAGTTTCACATGAGTTTTATTTAACTTTACTTGAAAACGATAAATGGATAACCCTATATTTGGAATTTAAAGCAGTTGGATATAAGATAGAGGTAAGAATTTAGGAAAATGTTGGCCAAATTAAGAAAATTTTATAGGAATTACCAGAGAGATCATTGTTATTTGGTGAGTTTTTTTTTTTATCAAGTTTTACGTTATTATAAAGCAATGCAATGGGCAAAAAATTGGATTACTGTAGCATGCTAATTGGAAATTATTGGGGAAAAATTGAATTTCAGGTAATGGTAAATTTACAGAGGATAAAATCACATGGAGTCTGCCAACGTATTCTGCTTTCCTTGTCTCTGGATTGATTGCAGCAGTAGAAACTTTTTAAGATCACCTAATTAACGATAATCTTGGCGATAACTTGACAAATGTTTATTTTCAAATACTCCAACGTTTGAGGATTATAAGTGCAATACAGGGCCTTTGACATAGTTCCATTGCATCGGATAATCTTTGTGGTCAATCGACGTTGTCAAAATATGAACACTTTCTGGAAACTTCGCATGCAATAAAGCCAAAATCGTTCGTGTTGCATGGCTCGTGGCAACATCTTGTTGAAACCACATATCGGTCAGTTCATAATATTCAATTGCAGGACAAAAAAAAGTCGGTTGTCGTACTCACTGGACTGAAACTCGGATTATCCGCCACACTATTACTAACAGAAATGATATTTTCGGCAGTGCGTATATTAATGACGCACAGACCTGACCACATCTGTAACACTTCTAGTCTCTTCATATTTTATTATAATCTTGCCAATTATTTGCACAGTATGAGCATGTCGATTGTGACGATCATAACCACCCCGTAACGCACGAAAAGTGCCCACATTGAAATCACCACTTTTATAGTAAGTTTCAAATATTTTTACGACTTCTCCAGTTGTTGAACGATTCATATTCATAGATGACAAATATTTCACTAAATAAATAACACTTCAGATGACAGGTATATAACAGCTGACAACCTCGTCTGACCAGATGTTTTGAAATCACTAAATGGTTGACTCTGTATAATATGCAGCTTCAGCTTCAGAAGAAAACATCAGGTGTTGAAAGTCCGAAAACCTTGTGGGTTAATGGAACATAGAGCTTCTTGAAATCAGCTTATTGGGAATTTTCGGTGTAGTTCTTGTTGCTGAAATCACATAGAACTAAAAGTGGGGTTCCTTCTGCATAGTTCTGCAAAGACCTCGTTTAACATCTTTAGGTATCAACATTCATTAGCTAACCTGCATTTGTAAGGCATTTTATGTATAAATCTGAGAATTTTCGTGAAATTATTCTGAAAAATAATACAAAGACATATGAAAATTGGCGACAGAGCGTAATTTGCTTCAGCATCCCTTAGGGAAGTTCGTTATAAAATAATTTTGCGAAATAACAGCTATATATTTTAGCGTAAATTTTTCTTAATTTAAAAAAAAATATAGACAGAAAGCGCCATTTCAATTTTGAAAGAGATTACTAGGATGCGATTCAAAGCGAATGTGCAATCAAGAGAAACACTGCAATACTTTTTTTTTAGAGCATATCGGCAAAGACAACACGTAACCACACTGCTGCTTAAAAACAACACCTAACTACACTGCTGTCTGAATTATCCAACCTGTGAGATGATGACGATTACTAATTTTGATCGAATTCAATATGTTCTGTGGTTAGTCCGTCGATTTTTTAAATTCTACTGAACATTGTGAAGCAAATTCAGGTTTGAAATCCAGAAATCAGGGATTAAAAAATTTTTTTAAAATTTTTTACATTGAATTCGATCAAAATTAGTAATCATCATCATCTCAGAGGTTGGATAATTCAGGCAGCAATTTGGCAAATCGGTAATTTTATGTAGGAGAGATAGGCAGGGATTTGAGAATGCATCTCATTTTCACTCCGGAGTTGATCAAAAATTTGGCATGTGCTAACATTAACTATACTCCGTGTAACTGAATAAAAAATATAAATCTAAGAAAATTTTTGCCAATTTTTTCATATTCGGCCAAATATTATAAACAATGCACTGGACAAAAATTGTGGTTTTTGCAGTCTAAAAATTGCGATTTCCAGTTGAAAAATGGATATCTGATAAAATGAGTTATTTGCTTGAGAGGTTTCGGAAGAGGCGGGTGGATACCGCGCACTTACAATTACCAGCTGCATTCTTGTAAGAAATGTCCTAAAGATATATGATTGTTATCATATCTACCATCCAGCCAGCCAGACAGACAGACGAACGTGGGCAAATCGACTTAGAAAATCTTGTAACGCATTTGGAAAATTATATTTTTTGTTATATTTTTGGCATTATCATATGAGATATTCGATAAGTCCTTAGTTATGAAAAGGCAAAAGAATCATTCGTGCAATAATAAATTTAAGATAATGTTTATGAAGTTACAACAAAACTGTGATACATTAGAACTTTAACTACATCCTGAAAACATTTGCACATCCTTTTCTTTGGGCATTAGAATCACACCCATTTATCGAACTAGAAACTGGGCAATTGCATTTTACTAATCGATTAAATCGGTTATTTTTTCATTACACAAACCTCAAAGAAAAGCCTTTCGGTACGAAAACAAGAGCAAGGCAGATAACAGCTGCACAAGCATGTGTATGGTTATTTGTACTTCTACCTAGCACCTGTTCCCTTCGGCCTTTGTACATGGTTATTGTACTGGCAATTTCGTTTGTAGATTTGTGTATCGTCATTGCAATGAAATTACCAAATTGACCTGTTATAGCCCCAGAAAACTTTAATTTTTCTCCAATTTAAAGAAAATTCTCAAATGTACTCTTTAGTCTACTTTGGATCAATCAATCACTATTCAAAATGTGAAAATACCCAGTTGTAATAACGTAAGCAGTTATTACTACCCTACTCCAAAGAAAATCTCTTCTGCAGAAACACAAATATAAAACACATAACGAGTACGCACACATACAACAAAATTATGCACACACACACACACACACACGCACGAACCTGCAAAAGTAGCAGCAGGTATTTCTCCTATTTGACTTTAAACTCACATAAGTACGAATATAAAACAAACTTTGTGAAGGAAAAGAAAGGTAATCTAAAAAAGTTGAAGGCACTCCGGTCCCTTTAGAATGTTTCGAGAAATTGTAAATGCAATATAATATACGAACCTATACAAAACTGCAGCACTTTGCCGTCTGCATCAGGATACTTCTATGGACGAATACAAAACTATGCACACTTTTAAATATACACATTCAAACATGCAACACAAAAGTGGGCATAATGTTGCATAAATGTTGTTTAGACAAGAGTTATACACAATAACAGAACTCAATTCATTTCCGATATGCACAAGGGTGTATCTCTGTGTGTGTGTTGGTTATAGTATTGATTCCTTTAAAATAATTTCAGATGCAAAGCTGGTTACATCAAAACATTTAGGATGCAGTAGAGGATAGAGGCTGGGAGTGAATGATATTGGTAATATTTTTTTTCCTAATTCCTCACTGTCCCTTTGTAATGCAAAAATAGCTGTACTGTTTATTACTTAACTCATCACTTTTAACATTTCGAAATATTAGTTTTGAATAATTTGGGTAAATCTTATTTTGTTGTAATTTTGTAAGATTTTAATTTGCCGGCTGTCTTTGTTGATGATGTCATTTTTGATTGTAATCAGTATGAGAATACAGAGCGTCCTTGGCTAGTGCAACCAAGTTGAATCAGCAATGTGTGACAATCTCAATGGTTGTGAAAATATGGGCAAAGAATGGAGGTATATATCAGGCTTCTAATACCCAGAATATGAGGGCGGTCCCAAAACTAGCCAACCTGAAATTGTTTTGGTGAAAAGTGGCAACTTTATAAAACATACGTTTTAAGTTTCAAGGTCCCACATTGTTTAGCATTTTTATTTGAGCCATCAAAAGTAAACGATTTCTGTGAATTTGTAAACATGGGAAAAATTGGTCACCGTAATGTAATTGAATATTTCCATTTGAAAGGTTTCAATTTAACCAATATTAAAGCCCAGCTAGATTTTAGTCTGGGGGAGTCTGCTAATTCGTTTGCGACTGTAAAATATTGCGTGGCAGAGTTCAAACGTGGCCGTACGAGTTGCCAAGGCGGACACCGTAGTGATCGTGGTCGATCAATTGAGGTGTCCGCGCCAGACACGGTTGAGAAAATCAACAAAATGGTGTTAGATGATCGTCAACTGAAGGTGTACGAACTAGCTGAAATGATAGGTATTTCAAAAAGTTCTAAACATCGTAGATTTAAAGATGGGAAAGCTGTGGGCAAGATGGATGCAGCGCTTGCTTCAATAGCGTCGTGAAGATGTTTTAGAAGAGTGTTAGGTAATGCTTCAGTGCCATAAAGCCAAATTTTTGCTTTGATTTTTAACCAGGGATGAGACACAGCTCGACCACTGCAGACCTAAGACAAAGGAATGCAGCAAAAAAAAAAAAAATCTTGAAGTCATTCAAAAAACAAAAATAACATTTTGAACACTTTCAATAACACATTATATGCACATTTATCATTTCCAAAGAAGCATTTTTACACGGCTTCCAAATCTAAGCAAACCCGGTAGGTCGTTTTAAGTTGATTTACTTTTAAATACTATAAAATTGTCCGGATTCGACTACCAAATAATCACATTTGATAGAAATAATGTTTTACCGTCTGTAGACGCCACTCTGAGGATGTCTCTGATCGTGTCCAAAAAAATAATGCTCACCAACCGACAATTCGGATGTTTAACCCAATAAAATAGCACACAGAACTGGTTTTTTTTCAATTTTCCCTTAAGGGTTATTTAAAACAATTTTTATTCGAATTCTCGTACAAGTACTTGTTGCGCGGCACAATGTAAAAAAATGAATGACCCGGCACAGCATGGCAGCAAAGAACGTTTCTATTTTCTCTCTTGCATCTTGTTCTATGCGGGTATTCAGTACCTGGTGCATTTGCATATGTAAGTTAGTGCTATTAATCGATTGTATCAGAGATAGAATGGCTGATAACCAAAGGCTCAAATCTGTTGTTGCGTTGACTTACATATGCAAACACCGTATAAATCCGTTCTGAATACTCCGATCCAAAAACAAAAGTTCTAATCTCATCTCATGAAAATGTGGAGATGACACAGCGTAAAAAACCGATTCCTTCCTATGACTAGAATACGTTAAATTCATTGGTGATTAGTAAATTTCCACCACTTTGCGTAGAATATTAACTTCCGCGGATGCACTTCTTTTGCTGGAAACAGTCATGGCAGTGGACTGGAATGGGAGAATCGCGTCCAAAGAAGGCGAAGGCGGTTACATATGTAGCCAGGGTCATGGCTCATGTTTTTTGAGGTGCACATGGGATTATTTTTATTTATTACCTTCAGAAAGGAAAAACCATCAACGGCGGATAATATGCTAATTTATTGCATCGTTTGCGTGATGAAATCATAGAAAGAGGTCCGCATTTCGCGAAAGAAAGTGTTGTTCCATCAAGACAATGCTCCAGTTCACACATCCATCTTTGTGTTGGCCAAAATTAATGAATTAAAGTTCGAATCGCTTCATCACATTATTCTCCAGATTTACCTCCTTCGGACTATTTTCTATTCCAAACTTGAAAAAATGATTCGGTGTTAAAAGATTAGCTAACAATGAAGAGGCAAAGTCTGCAGTTTATGGTTATTTTAAGGAGTTTGGTAATAGTTAGTAAGAACTATTGAGTATTGTTGAAAAAAGTGTATCGAGCTAAAAGAAGAATATGTTGAAAATAAGAAACATATTTCCCAATATTTTTGTGTCTTCTTCGTTAGGTCGGCTAGTTTTGGGACCGCCCTCATATTTGGACCAAATGTGTTTCGTAACTTTTTAAGTCAACTGAGTGAGTTATTAAAATGAGAGGTATCTTTTTTTTGGTACCTCCCATGATCGATTGTCCGAAAATCAACTTTTCCTCTGTGTGGTATCTAATTAGGAGGGTGGAGTAACCAAGAGTTTTTGCTTATTACATTTATTGGTGTTGCTTGGTAAAATCTGGGAAAAAATCGGCAAAATAACATCGTTTCCTCTGGTACCTTTCATGCAAAAGACCGATTTGATTCACATATTTTTTGCTTTATGTCTTTTAAGCAGATCCACTGAATTTAGCAACGAAAATGGATGGCATTGTCACACCTCTTCCGATAGTTTCTACATAAATTGATCATTTTCACAGCCGCATACCTCCCATACAATTCGATCTATTTACGGAAATTAAATTTTTTCCTCCAAAGTCCCAATTTGTTGCCGTAATACCTTAAATTTTTGTCCATTATGTTGTTTCATAACACTCAATAAAATTTGAAAAGATTGCTTGATAAACCTCTCACCTTCAGTATCTTCATTTAGAATTCCTATAGTAACGTGCTATAGGACAATTACACCAAATGAGGACATCAAATTATGAATTCATATTATATTATGGGCAGTATTATGGGCAGTCGGATCACTGAGTTGATATCCCGTAGCTGGCCAACATTACATTCTATACTAAATGCTTTATTTTTTCCATTCTTTTTTCCCCAAATACTCAATATTTTGTTATTAATACAACAACAAAAAAGATTCAAAAAAATTGGTTAAGATTTATTATCCCTATTAGCACGAAAATGAACTAAGTTAGGTAAAAGAAAAAAAAATTATTCTAAAAGTCGAATAATTCTAGTTTAAGAGATAAGACATACATAAAGTAATCACCTAGTGGAATACATGCGAGGTAAAAATCTCTTAATCGGATAAAAATTTGAGGAGTTTTACCGTTTTAAAGTTTTCAAATCCCCGAGATGCTCTACTTTAAGGCATTGTGGGCTAGTCCCCTTTAGAAGTATAAGATCTATATTTAAAATATAAGCTCAACTATACATCTGCTATAGTTCAACGGAATTTTATCAAAATCGGACCACTCGTTTAGAAACTGCATACTTACTTCACTTTTTTTTCAACACTTGCCACTGTAGAACTTAAGATCCAATAGCGAACTAGTTAACTGAAAACAAAATGTTCAGCCTGTTTTTATCTTATGCGAATGTCTGATTTAATAAGTTTGTTTTTTATGCAAAAAAATAAAACAAGACAAAAATTCCCTTCCCATCCAATGAATGAGATATGAGAGAGCGTCTTTTTTTCTTCCTGTTTTAATCAGTTAGACGAAACTCTGCCACACATCATATGTTTTACGAACTTATTTTTAAAATGAAAACAGGCCACATTGTTGAACTATTTCCGGAACCTTCCATATTCTTAAAAGAGTGTCCGAAAATTAAAATAAGAGACTTCTCCTTTCTGGTACCTCCCATGGTCGATTTTCTGAAAATCAGCTTTTCATGTGTGGTATCTAATTAGGAGGATGGAGTAACCAAAATTTTTTGTTTATTGCGTTTATTAGTGTTTCTTGGTAAAATTTTGGAAAAATCGACAAAGTAACCACGTTTCCTCTGGTATCTTCCATTTTTCGCTTCACATCTTCTAAGCAGTTGTACTGAATTTAGCATCATTTTGCACACATCATGCGTTTTGTGCACTAAGTTCTAAGAACAAAAACGGAAAGCATCGCTACAACTCTTCCGGTAGTTCCTACATAAATTTTATCATTGTATTGGCTAACTTGTAGACTGTAGTTAAACAAACTTTTGTCAATTGTATTGCAGTATAAAACATTGTAAAATTGGAGAAATCGACAGAATTGCTCTATGATCCCTCGTAACTGCCATACAAAATATCTAATTTAACCCATATAGTTGTAGGATCATATTTTTTACTTCATTGCACTAAATTTAGTATAATTTAGCAAACCCCAAGTTTTTAGTAAATACGAGTATAGTTCGCTGAATGAAAGTGCATTTCTTTGCCACACCCCTTAAGATATCATACCAAATAAGCCAATTTAGTCCCTCTGTAATTTCTAAACGGATGATTTCAAAAATTTGTAATTTTTCTTATTTTATTTTGTCTTAGTATATTTTACAAAAATCCAAGCGATTTCGTATGCTTTGTAAAATTAGAAAAATTACCGGGATCCCTGGTAACTCCCATACAAAATATCTAATTTAATCATATAGTCTTAGAATCATATTTTTTACCTCATTTCACTAAATTTAGTATAACCGAGCAAATTTTACTTATTTTTATTGTGTTTTAATATTTTTGATAAATACGAGCGATTTAGTATCATATTTCGGCAGAAGGATGTTTTCAGTTCACCTGACTGAAGTTTCTGTACTGGTTTTAGGAGCAACTTCACTTTTGCCATAATTATTATTTGAGTGCAATGAGGTTACAAACTATAATTATTGCTCATAACCACCAAGAGGTGAATGATATGATTTGATTACAAATATAAAAATGCTAACGTTTCGTATTACTTTGCTTACAGGTAGTGGCCATTTAATCAAATCCTATTTTGTTGCATCTAAAATCCAATGTGTTTGGTTGAGAATACTTTCTTGCATATCATAGGTGATTATGAATGGAATTCTTGCTATGTACATACATGAATAATTCATCGTAGAATGTATTTCTATACAAAGGAAAATGTTTCTATTAAGCTTAAATAAAGGATTTTGCAAAAATATTGGTTTTGTGCATTACGTTATTGTTTCCTTTTTTAATGGTATTTGGGAACTTTTCTGTACCGTTTAAGAGGATTTGATTGAATTTTATGAAAACTTTATTTAAATGTGCTTATGGTATTGTGAAAGTAACAGCATAGAAAATTATTTATTGATATTTTTTTACTTCCGCTCAGTGATATTTGTTGTTGCCAGATAGCGTTTAATCGGAAAATTGCTTTCATAGTTTTCTTTCTGAAATTCTACAGTGCATTTCTATGTCAGTCAATCCGATCCTGAAAAAAGAAAACAACCTTGGTATCGATTTTTCTAAAACGCTTAGGAAATTTCCTTCATTCAAACTATTTTAGTAATTTTCTATTCTAAAAATTTTGAAAAGTTTGTGTTTGAAATATAGAATTTTGAGCTTTTCTATAGCTTTGGAAATGTACATGAGATGGGTATACTCAGATCGTTGTATGGTATTTTTGAATTTGTATGCCAGATTATAATGGTTGATACCTAGTTAGCTGCCTAAATTTGGGAAAAAATTGGCCAAGTAAAAAAGTTCCTTCTGACAACTTGCAAGCAAATGACCGATTTAATTCATATATTCTTAACTTCATATATCCCAGGAAATTTTATTGATATCAGTTTTATTTGCAACACATCATGCGCCTAATAAACATAGTTCTGAGAATGAAAATGGCCGCTCCTCCTTCTTCCAATCCAACTTGATCAAATCACAAAAATTTTACTTATCGCCCACAATTCCTAATTCTTAGTGTTGTGAATTAGATATAATTTTTACGGCAAAACAAAGCTGATTTTTTCTTTATGTAGTATTGATTAGAATAAATAAAAATTAAAATTCTTAGCAAATTTTGTGATCCAAAAAGAGAAGGACAATTTGAAAATATCAAAATTTCTTTAAGCTACAAACAATACTGATAGAGTTAAGTTTATCTTCTTACGTGTGCGTAAAACTAACTTGAAATCACGTACAACATGAGCAGCAAGCAAATGCAATAAACGGATTAGTTTAATATCTTTGTTTCTTTCAAACTTAATAAATATGTTGTATTGTTGTAATAGTAATCAGTAAAGCTGATGTTGTAACATTAAGATATCAGGGGCTAAGAAGCAGTGAGTTAAGGTGCTGCCTGTTAAGATTCGATATACCTATATTTTAGTGCACAATAAGGGAAACTAGAATAAGTGAATAGTCGAACATTTATCCGAAGGAATGAACATAAATATCAATTTATAAGGCAACAACATAATACCGTCTAAAGTTCTTAGTACCTTTTGACGAAATGCATTTCATGATCTTTAAGTCGATTGAGCGATGTAAATCTGTCTGGTTGGTGGACACTTCATGAAACTTGACGCAGGGTAATATGTTGTCAGATCGTAGACTAGGATTGTAAATAGGATATATCGGCGAATCCCTTTTGATATTACCTTAAAAAAATGGTTGATTTTCCATAATTCAATTTCCTTGCTGTAACTCCTTCTAATACGCAGCTGCTCATATTGTAGAGCGTTGTATTGTATCAAAATTTCACGTAAATTTAGAAAAAAGCGAGCAATAAAGCCAACCCATAAAATTTGGAAGATATTTAGAGTCTATCAAACGGTCGCCATAATTTGGTCATCATAATCGACCTGCTGAGTCAACAATTCGTGCTGCTATCTCCAAATTTCGTACCAAATTTACTTTGTTGGATATAAGACCATCTACTCGCATGCGTAGAGTGCTTACCGAAGAAAATATTGCAGCCGTCGCTACCGGTGTTAACGACGATCGTGAAATGTCAATTCGTCGTCGTTCTCAGCGATTGGGCATGTGTTACTCGACCACAAGAATTTTTTTTTTGCCTCAATTGGCTGAGTTGAACTTGGTTGACATGTGATCGTGCGATTCAACATTATTGAAGCCTAACAGGATAACTTAACACTCGTTATTCATGGAATGCAGGCCGAAATGCTCGAAAAACTAACGAAAAATTGGACCTTCCGAATGAGTATTTTGAGACGGAGCCGCTGAAAACATTTACATGAAATTATTTTTAAAAACTAAATGGCAAAGACCAATTTATCCATTCCATTACAAAAATTTAATATATGATGCAAATTTGTGTGTTTTATTCGATTTTTGAAAAAAACTACGATTAAAAAATCATCCTATATATCATGCGCTTCTCAAATCGAAAATGGTAGACGTTGCAATGTCCATGCTGATTCCTCCCATACAAATTGACGACCTTATCAACATTTTGTTTCTTACCTCTGTATACTCCAACTGATTGTGCGCATCTCGATCAAATTTATCATATTTCCTGCGGTTAGTCATCTAAGTTCTAAAAACGAAAATCGTCACGGTAGCTGCATTCATTCCCATTCCTCCCAGACAAATTAACGGCCTTTTTGGAATATAATTTTTCACTACAATCTCTAATTCATAGCCTAAAGTTGTTTAAATAATCATCAAATATGTTGCGTTATAATACTGGGCAAAATATGAAAAAATTGACGGAATATCGTACAAATTAACTTATTTAGCTTACATGTACTTTTCATTCAATTGTTAGTGTTGCAGACGAATACAGAGAGCACTGCCACACTCCTTAGGGTGTGTGTGATTTCGTACTCATCAACTTCATTTGGCCTGTTATGTTCCGGTTGTCAAGCCCCAAATATTTCAGTGTGTTACAGTGGCTTCTTTGCCTTTTATAAAAAGGAAGAGCGAAATATGGCGAAATATATGCTCCTTTTAGGCCTCCACATGCTTATTGGCCGATTTTGCAAAAATTGGTGGTAAATCTAGATTTCCCAAGTTGATAAATGTTTTTTATTGAGCTTTAATTTGAGGTATTTTTTTTTTTTTTTTGCATCAATAAAAAAAGGACATTGTTTCAAAGTATGTATAAGTCAGTTCACCTAACCGAAATTTATGCATGATTTTTTACTCGTTTACCACCAAATCCCTCATTACCGGTCACTTCTCAATGTTGGAGAAGGCTGCATTAACTTCTTGCAATTTCCTGCCTACAACTTCCACATCATTGCCATGCACAAGTAGCGTCTGTCTTCTGCAAAAGATGCTACCAGTCGTGCTTACTGCGGCGAAACGGAATAGTCCATAAATTAAATAAAATCAGCGAGAAGTGAAATATTTCACGCTGAAACAACACCCAAGTATAATGAAATAAATCCCAAGATACAAAAATTGAACTCTGACTTAATATAATGAAATAAACTCTAAGCATTGAATGAAATAAACGATAAGACTTTGGACTAAATTTCATAATGAAATAATTCCCAAATAATTCCTGTATGGAGAAATACCAAAAAGAAAAAATTAAGTAACATTCAAATTAATTTTAATCAAGAGATTTGATATTTTTATTTGTTCTTACTAATAAAACTAATTTACAAGAATCCTTGAACGGTTTAAACTATAGTATTCCAGTAAATGGATAATATCAGTAAGTATTGTATTTTTGAGTTTTGAAAATTGCACAACTGCAATACAAACAAAAATTGACCAAAATTATTGCGCAATTGTACACAAATTTTCCATCTGCTTAGATTTTTCTAACACATTCGTATCCCTCTTGAGTATTTAGGAAATTTGGTATAAAGGAAATTGCACGTTTGCATATTTCGAAAAATATTTAGAAAATTTGCTACAAAAAGTTGGTTGATTTATTATACCAAATTTTCGCCTGCGGTGTTTTTCCTATCACATTTGAATAAATTATACAGGGTGTCCGTCGGGAAGGTATACTACTTTGTTTTGCCGCCATTTTGGTAAACATTAGAATTGACAGTTAATATCTGGTAGTCGTGAAGTAGAGACGTGGCAAATTTATTATGGAAAATATTCGATAAACCAACGTGTTTAATCGTTAAAACATTTTATCAAAATCAATCATCGATTATTGTGACGATGAAAAGTTATGTGGAATTTTTGGGAGAAACAACGTGCTAACAAGATGCTCTATTCATCCTGTAGTGAATGATTTTGAAGAAAGAGGGTCTGTAGCTGATAGGGCCAAGCATGGACCACAACATACTGCAATATCGGCTGAAAACATTACTGCTGCTCAAGAAAGTGTTCAAAACAATCCACCAACATCAATTTGACGCCGTGCTCAGGGGCTTGGTCTTCAAAGAACAACTTTGGCCACAATTTTGTACAAGGATTTGCATTTGTGTTCATTTAAGATTCATTTGACACAAGAGCTTTTTCCATAAAACCATTTACGACGTGATGTTGATTGACCTCCACGGTCGCCTGATTTGACTGCTCCGGACTTCTTTTTGAGGGGATATCTGAAAAGCAAGGTTTATGCAAACAAACCAGAAACGCTTGAGCAACTTAAACAAAATATTCGCGATGAAATTAATGAAATAGCGCGTAAAATGTGTGAGAATGTAATGAAAAATGTGTTCCAAAGGGCTCGCATTTGTGAGGCTAACAAAGGTGAACATTTACCCTATATTGTATTCCATACATAATTGTCGACATCAAATAAAACATTTATCAATATAAGATCCATTTTCTTTAATTTAATCAAAAATTGTAAGCAAACAAAGTAGTACACCTTCCTGATGGACACCCTGTATTTTATAAAAATTTAATTTGCTCCACCTAACAAGCACATTGTTGCACAATAGCTAAGTAAATTATTTTATTAAGGTGTCCACAAATATTGGGAACTTCGTTATATTCCAAACTGCTATAATATGCTTTACAACTTTTCGTATTTACAGCATACCCCTGGCATCAGACCTTCTATTTCGGTTGCCATTAATGTAACTGAAAAATTATCCTTAACCATTTGTCTTATGCTAAATGTATGATTGTTATACTTTTGTCAAACCAAGTATTTACGTCAGAAGACATTATTTAACACTAAATCACCTGCTTTTCATTCGCATAATCATCATCAGGAGCATCAGATAGGTGCTCGCCTCATTCAAAGACACAAAGTTTTAGTATGCTCTCGCTTGTATGTGTGAGCTTTTTTTTGATGTCGGACAGTTGCTTAGTTCCTCATAGTCATTTATATTTTAGAAAAGTATTATTTTTCATCTCAGTTTTTGTTGACGTTGTTTTTGTAGCAGCTCAACTTAATGAAATTGTAATTTTTGTATGTGTCATCGGTAGATTACGTGTGGGGCACACATACATATGTATGTATGTGCTCGAGAGTGAGTTTAAGTAAATGTCCTTATCTACTCAGAAAGTGTTCTTATCTGCTGAAAAAAAAACTTACACTTTGTAGAAAATCTCCCCTTTTATAGAACACTGACATGGATAACAGCTATGTAGGTGTGAGTAGTTGTATGTCAGTATTATTACAAGGACTACCTCTCTCTCTTTGCAAAATACATCTACATCTACCCCCATGAGTGCACATCAACATTATTAAGTTTTAGATCCCTTTAAATATGCAATGTTTTATGACAGTAAATTACTTGTGTGGGTACTTCTAATGATGAGTGGAATATATATGAGTTATAACCACAGCTAAAAGGGAATAAGGTAACCAGATTTGGTTAGCAAAGGTGTCAAGTTGGTATCTCAGTAATGTTTACGACACATTAGTAATTCTTTATTTCAGCATTTCAAATGAAAGTTGTGCCGCATGATTAGATTTCTAGGTGGGCGTACTGAAAATATATTTCTCAATAACTTCACTTGAATGAGTAATATTTTTCTGTCATTCGTTTTCTGAGCTGTGCAAATGAAACGTTTAACCTTTTGCATTATTCCTAACAGTTGATAATATTTCATTTTAAATTGGCATTTTTCATTTCAAATAGTTTGGTTTTACTTGTTAGTGAGCAAAACCAAGTCGAAATTCAAGTCTTTCTTTTAAAATGAAATATTTCAAAGCAGTAAATCGAATTCAAATCTATGAGCGAAAATATTTTATTACCAAAATCCGATTTTCAATTCACATAAGTGGGAAGGTTATTAAGAAATTGAACATTTGTATTATTAATCTAAAAATAAGAATTCCTGAAATTATAATAAAATTTTGCTTTTATAGGAAGCCAAATAGGAGTATTTAGAATTTTAACCCTCTTAATTGCATGATTACAACTCAGGCGAAGCAAAAAAGGACTTCTTCACACAAGATAAATTTGTTTTTACTTATTATTATTGCTTTTACTTATTTTAAGTACGTTCAGTTTTCAAATCAAGTACTCAAATCAAGTAAAATTTAGTCAATTTGATTTTCATTTCCTGGTTTCAAGTAAAACTGGGTATTGATTAGTTCTGGTACACTTATTTTTAGTATCGCCCAAAACGACTTTACTAAAATGTACATTCTTCGAAGATCATAGCTGAGTGAAGAGAAGTCCTAACGGATAACATGCTTTTAGAAGGTAAATAGGGAGAAAGGGTCGCGGTCACGCAGCAACGATATTTTTGTTTTTAAGTTCATACTATGAAATTGCAAATTTTTGGTGAAATTCTCACAATTGGCCAATTTTAACTGTGGAACAATTTCCTGGAGCAAAGGAAATCCAAATTTTAAGAACGAAAGCGGCAAACATTGTATCACCATCAGGAACGAAGGACTAAGGCCAGAATCGAGAAAACTTGGTTGGTCATTAGACTGTCCAACCATCCGTCAAATGTGCGCTATGCGAATGGATGACTGAAAATTCGTTTTTTAACGGTTAACAGGATTAGATATTTTGCACCCACTATCACAGGATGGAGGATACACTCACTTTGTCGGTCATTATATTCCGCATGTCTGTTGGGAACACGATAGGAGTCGCATCGCTTAAGCAAGATGTTCGAAATTTCACACAAATTGCTCCACAGCTATAGACAGTTTAAGAAAGCAGTTCAGAAATTTCTCTCGGTTTTTTTAAAAAAAATTATTTACAAATTTATATAAAAGAAAACAATAATTTTAATATATTATATAATACTTCACCTTTTTTAATAACTTCTTCCACCTCCCTGCGAGATTTTTAATTCCTCTTTCTTAAAAAGCTCGCATGATTTTTCTGAAAAAAAAAAGTTCAATTCGATTTTTCACTTCTTCATCATCATAGAGCCATTCAATTCAATTGAAGAATGGTGATGGATCTATTATTATAAATAAAGTTCAAATGGCGAAGATATTCAATGAATATTTTTTGAAGTCAGTAAAACATTTAAGGTCTTGAATTATACAAAATTCTTCTGTATGAGAACTGTTCAATGCGATGAGAACTGTATGTCGACAAAATTCTAGACTACATTTTGATTACGCCACAGACAATAAAATACAGAACATCGTTCTTAGTTTATCGTGTGGGAAAAGTTCGGGTTATGACGGACTTTGCTGTTTTTCCAGTAACTAACAACATTTTTGAACGAATACTATATAATCAGATATCAGGATATTTTGAAGAAAACAATTTATTAAGTGGCTTTCAATATGGATTCAGGAAAGGAGGAAGCTGTCATAAACGTATGTAAACATTTGTAAATCTTTGGATGATGGCTTTAAATGTGCAGTTGGAATCTTTTTATGATTTTTCCAAAGCATTTGATCTTATTGATAACGAAATTTCAATTCAAATATTGAAATATTATGGAGTTTGTGGGAGAGAGCTGTCACTTATCGCAAATTATTTGCATAACCGAAGGCAGTATGTCAGCATAGGTGATCATGAAAGTGATTAGACTCATGCTGAACATGGTGTCCTTGGACCTCTTTTATTTAAAATATTTATAAATGACATAATAAACTTTGGGTTAACAAGCCAGCTATTCAGATATATGTCAGATTTATCCCTACCGCTTTGAAACTTTAGTTAAAGCTTATAAAGAACGTGATTTTTTTTCTCATATCAGAATTTGCACGAATAAATAAATTATTTTTAAAACATGATAAAACAAATCATATACGTTTTAAGCCATATAATGTTCACAGTAACAACTTAGTTTTCCATGTCGGTAACAAAGAAATCGGAGAAGACAATACTATAAAATACTAAGTAACTTTTCTTTGGATCGTCACATTCAACACTTGAAAATGAAGTCAACGCAAGCTCTCGGATTGTTATATAAATTCAAGAATAAATTTGATCGAAATACTAGATTATTGGTGTATAAGGCGTTCATCCAAAGCAATTTCAATTACTTGGCTGTTGTCTACGGATATAGGAAAAGTGGAGAATTAAAATCTTTACAAAGGGTTCAGTGAAAGGCATTGAAAATAGTGGCAAATCTTCCTATGACATTTTCGACTGTTTCCTTATATAAGAATGTTTTCCGACGATTTTGTCAATATGCGGAATCTATAAACGGCAGATTTTATTATACGTTTTTAAATGCGTTCGTAGTATGGACCATCCTACCATAAAGTTCACCAGAAACCAAAATAGTTTCAATACAAGAAATAGTAGCCATCTAAGCGTAATAAGGTGTTTGCTTGAAACCACGAAACAACAAACATAATTTTCAGGAAGTAAAGAATCTAATCATTTACCTCCTTATTTAAAGGTCAAAAGGAGAATTTCTTCGTTTAAAACTTTGCTTCAAACTTATTTGTTGAAAAACGTAGACGAACTTCTGATTTATAGTCTATAAAGTCCATAAAGTCTACAAGACGCTGAAGCTTTAAGCTAATACTAATTGGTTTTGGTTCAAATCATTAAAATATTGTTTTATAACTATCAATATTCAAAGCAATAAAGAAAAAAAAAATGATTCGACAATTTGCCGACAACAACAATGATCGTCACTTGGTATTTTGTTGCATTTTTTGAAAGCCTTCTGAATGTGTTCTTTTGACGAATTTTCAAAAGATCTTTTACTGGAAACGAAAACAAAACGCCTTGAAAACGCAGGGTGTCATAACAAAAACGCAAGATTTAAGTTTGGCGCCATTCAAAGTGTCATTGTTTGACATTTGAACAATTGTTATTGTTTGCTAGTAGAAGGTACGAAGTTAGTAAAAATGGGGCTCTACACGAATGAACAACGTATTCTCATTGTGAAATTTTTTTACCAAAATGGTGAAAGTTTTGCGGCTACAATTCGCAAATTGCGATCAATTTGGGGTCACAATAATGCTCCAAAAGAGTCAACTGTAAAGAGATTAATGGATAAATTTGCCAAAACTGGGTCTGTTAGTGGTGTAAAGACAACAACGCCCCTTCGACCAGGTCGATTGACCGAAAATGTCGCAGCTGTACGTGATGATGTCGCTCAAACTCCATCCACCTCAATTCGACACGGAGCTCAGCAAATTGGTGTCCCCAAATCCACTATGCAGCGAATTTTGACAAAAGATTTGCATCTTCATGCATACAAAGTTCAATTGACTCAGGAACTGAAGCCAGCTGACCATGGACAGCGAAGGGAGTTCGTTAATTGGGTATTGGAGAGACATCTTGATGGCTTCGTCAATAGGCAGAATTGTCACATTTGAGGTGAGGAAAATCCTCGAATGATTCACGCAAATGCATCCTCAACGTGTCGCTGTGTGGTGTGGATTTTGGGCCGGAGGAATCATTGGACCTCCTTTTTGATGAAAATGAGGCATGTCAAGCGCAAACAGTCAATGGTGTTCGGTATCGTGAAATGATACCCCGTTTTTTCGTGCCTAGACAACAATGTCTAAAAACAATTGTTGCATCAGTCATTGCCCGGTCGTGTTATTTCGAGTTTTGGAGACCAGAATTGGCCGTCTAGATCGTGCGATTTAACTCCATTAGACTTCTTTCTTTGGCGTTTTTTGAAGTCGATGATTTACGCGAAAAAGCCGACGACCACACAAGTCTTAAAAGAGGAAATTGGACGCTGCATTAATGAAATACCGCAGCATTTATGCAAAACGGTCATTAAAAATTTCATTAAAAGATCGCGTGTGTGCCAGGAAAGCCGCGGCGGCCATCTTCCCGACGTGTTGTTCCATACATAACCTCATGCTGTCTACTTTACGATGTAATAAAGTTTCACGATTTTTTTTTTTGTAATATCTGTGTTTTATTTAAAATTTAAATCTTGCGTTCTTGTTACTTATCTCACGTAACATAAAATAGAGGAAACATTAAAATGTGGCTGCCATTGGGTTCCCGAATCTGTGGAACGTATGATTAGGCTTGACAGATGTCCTTCCAATCTAATCTGGCGCTGGTTAAAGTTGATTATATTCGCTAATCACTTGCTTACACATGTTGACGCATTCAGTCACCACTTATTAAAGTAGCAGTAGCATTTTCTAAAATGCCGTATCACGGGTTTTACCCTCTGCGCCTGGTCACCCCCTTTAGCACAGAACCTTCCATGTTCAAAAAAAAAAAAAAAAAAAAAAAAAAAAAAAAAAAAAACTACAATATTTAAACATGCTGCTCGTGTCATTAACAATTCATTAATTAACTTTTGGTACATTGCAAATGATTGTACACTCCAGGATCATCACGTTGCCACAGTTATGAGCTTAAACAACAAAAGCACTTTCCATGGATATGGCTTCCATTATGGCCGGTGATGAAGTTGATGTTGGCCCCAAATTGAGTTTTTAGTGGGGCATCATATGCATAATTAATCATTGGGACTTGTTTGTGCAACTAAATATTTCACAGTTAAACGAAATCTATTCACCTCGTTGCTTTAGTGTGGCGCTGCTAGAGAATGCCCCAAATTTTTGGGGGGTCCGAACTTATTTCATTTAAATATGATTTTGCCCAGCGGAAATTAATGTCTGCCAATGAAGTTGACAGACACACCTCCGCCAATAAAGACAGTGTTAGGCAAACCATAGCCAAAGAGAGAGAGAGAGAAAGAGAGAGGTAGAGAGAAGGAGACAGTATTGCATACAGAAATTGTGAAACGACATTTTACAAAGAGCAAAAAAAAAAAAAATGCAAATTTGTTAACTATCAGTGTGAGCTTATTGACTTACCGAACTCTATTAACAATTTTCTATACCAAAAAATAACTGTATGGAAAAAAATAAACAGCGAGACTTCAGTTTCCTGCTCTTTTTTCTAGCTAACCATTTAGCGTTTCTTGCTTCTCATCCTCCTTTAGCTGTCTCGTTGACTACCGTCTGTTATTTGTGTGTTACATCATGTGAGTGTGTGTGTAAATTTTCATTATGAATTTCCGGTATTTAACAACTACGATATCCGTTGGCACATCCACAGCTATTGATTGTAAGCGGATGTACAGACGACAACATTGCCAACATTGATGGCGCCGCTTTTAATGTAAATTGCAATTTGTTAACAAATTTGTTGGAAGCTCAGACCAGAGAGCTGCTCTTCGCCGCCCATGCATTACACACCCTTTGCTGGCTTTCAGCTTAATCGAGGTCTGCCGTTGTCTGCTTCCTCTATGGCGCGTCTTTCATCCCCTTTAAGTGTTTTTATGCTCTTAATAAAAATTGTTATGCTGCTTGCAAGTAATAGCTGCAGCTGCAATCAATTTTCCGCTCAAGACATTTAAACGGAAATTGATTGTCTTTAATTACTTAATGTGTAAAGTATGAAAACACGAGAGGGATGTGATGGCAAGAAGGTATCTTAAAAGCTTTTCTTAAATGTGGTCACGAAGAAGAAATAATGAAAAAACATTTTTTATAGTTAATGATTTTATTATCGTAAAAGCTTCTGCTTTACGGGATTGATATTAATTTACAAAAGTAATTTGCTAAACTTGACATAACTTGGCATAAGAGCAATGAGGCACAGAATATCCTAGTTAGGGTTCGAGTTTGTATTTACTACGCTGATCGACTGATAAATAGTTACTACTGAATTTATTATTAGTAATAAAGGGTGGCTGATGGATATTGCTATATGAAGAAACTCAAATAACTTTCTTTCTATTAATTATATCAACTATTTTCCGTCTTCATATGTATATACTTATTAAGCCTTTTTAATGATCGTTAAGGATACCTTAAATGTGACAATTAAGAATTATGAATTTAATTAATTTTGATTTTTGAAAATAAATTATGGAATATTTTCTTAAGAAATTTTGAAATATTTCCAAAATTATGAGGAAGGAAATCAACATTTTACCATTGCTTAAACAAAATGAAAGTATATAAGTTAACACGAGTAACCGCACAAGTGGCCTATCATACCTAACGTAACTACTCAACATGCTACATTTATGCAACGTAAGCGTTTTGGTATAATCGTAAACTATGAACAAATACATAAACAATATTATGTTTATGTTTACGATGCACTTTTTACTTGCAGCTGAACGGGTATTGAAGAAAAGAAAATATTTTTAAGTTTAGTTTTTAAAGTAACAAAAAGATTGTCAGACGGCGATAAATTCACAAACATTAAAAATACATTTTGTTTTACTTATTTATATACATTAACTTGTCACAAATTCCAGAACAAACAATCAAACCACTTTTAATGAAAACAAAACAAATGAAATTGAGAGAAATTAAATTGATGTTGTATAGTGAGCTGTTTGCCTATAGATGGCGCCAGCTGTAAGTGCTAGTCGATTCTGCCATAACCTAAACGTCATGAGCCAAGCTTAGGCATATGGCAAACGTACGGCCTCGACACAATAGCTATTTTCTTTTGACGTGATATTCTTCTGGTGATAAGAATATGTATGATTTTGTGACAAATAATAGTCACATGCGGAAAGTATTGATTTTCTTCTTTCTATGGACGAAATTGGCGGATGAAGCTCATCGAGAGCTTCAAAACGTTTACGGAGATACTGCTTTAAGTGAAACAACATCTCGCGATTTGATGTTGACGACGGTTTGCGTAAAGGAAGACTAAACCCCTTCGAAGGCATTGAATTGACGACCGTTTGCGTGAGGAAAGGCGAAAAACCTTCGACACTAAATTGACGGCATTCCTTGACGGGGATTCATGTCAAACGCAAGCGGAGCTTGCTTCAGTATTAGGAGTTACCCGCCAAGCCATTTGCAAACGATTGCATGCGCTGGGAATGAATCAAAAGCAAGGAACTTGGATTCTTTATGAGTTCAACCCAAGGGAGATTGATTGTCGTTTTTGCGCCTGTGAACAACTGCTTCAGCGACAAAAAAGGAAGGGTTTTCATCATCGTATTGTAACGAGTGATGAAAAATGGATTTACTACAGCAATGCAAAAAAAAAAGTCAAGTGGCTGCCCGGTCATGCTTCTACGTCGTCGCCTCGGCCGAATATTCAAGCTGCGAGGGGTATGCTCTGTATTTTGTGGGATCAGGTCGGTGTTACTTATTACGAGCTGCTAAAACCAAGCGAAACCATCACTGGGGGTTGGTATCGACTTCAATAAATGCGATTGAACCGAGGTTTGTGCGAGAAATGCCCACAGTACGAGGAGAGGCACGAAAAAGTGATTCTTCAGCATAATAACGCTTGGTCTCACGTGGCCAAGCCCGTTAAAGCCTACCTGAAAACACTGAAATGGAAAGTCTTACCTGATCCACAATATTCTTCAGATATTGCGCTGCCCGATTATCATTTGTTCCGTTCGATGGCACACGGTCTGGCTGACCAGTAGTTCCACTCATTTGACGACATAAAGGAGTGGCTCGATTCGTATATAGCCTCAAAAGACGAACATTTTTGCCGTAACGGAACTTGAGCTTTGCCAGAAAGATGGGAAAAAGTAGTAGCTGGCTATGGGCAATACTTTCAATGAATCATATGTAAACACGTTTTCATAGTAAAGTTGAATTTTTATGTATAAAATAAAAGAAACAGCGAGAACTTACTTGTGCATCTAATAGAAAGCCATGAAACCAGCAACAAAATATTGTTTATGTGGATGATTATGTAAACTGTGCAATACTACGTAAATTATTATTATATAAAGAATTATTACTATTTAAGAATTATTATTATATAAAGAATATAGAAAGTTAAAAAAGCTCGTCGGTTTGATGGTATGTATATCAAATCGATGAATGAAAGAAGTGACTTCCAATGGGCTAAATTCGTGTTTAACCAGGTGTTCTAAACTGGGATAATTTCCAGAAGCTTTAATACAATCGAAATTTAATTTATTCAAACCTGTTCTACCATAACATGATTAACCAATCTTTCCTGCATGTTTTCAAAATTTTTGCTTATCATGTTTCGAAGACTGATTGGACGATAGGAATTTTACATTCGAGTTGTACAAATTTTTATTCTTGTGTAAAATTAACAAATTAATAAATATTGTAGTTGTTTATTTTCTAGCTGTAAAATTCCTATCGTCCAATTAGTCTCCTAAACTCGATAAGCAACAATTTTGAAAGAATTATGCAGGAAAGATTGGTTAATCATGTTATGATGAAGAATATGAGATTCTTCCCTCTGTATTTCGAGTTAATCACAAGACAACAAAAGCTTCAATAAGAATCAAAAATATTATTAATGAAAAATTGGCCTTGTCCATAAGCTTATGGTCATTAATATGGACGTTGGTGTCATAAAATTAATTGAAAGCTCTTCTATCATATCGTTTTTTTGACTGCGACATAAAACGATATGCTTCCATTGGATTATATGCAACATAACAGATTGACGCTTGTCAAAAAGTAAGCGCGCTGTTGTTAGCTGTTTGGTTGCTGCAGTAGCGTGAATTTCAATAAAGTACTAAAAATTTGTACTCTCTTATTTGTTTACTACCAGTTGTCTTCTACGCACATCGCCTGCATGTAATTCCATAACCCAAATACAGGATGTCCGTAGGGAAGGTGTACTACTTTATAATTTTTGTTTATAATTTTTGATTTTTTAAAGAAAATGGAACTTATATTGATAAATGTTTTATTTAATGTCGGCAATCATGTATGGAATACAATATCAGACAAATGTCCGCCTCTGTTAACCTCACAAATGCGAACCCTTTTGAGCACCATTTTCATTATATTCTCACACATTTCACGCGGTATTTCATTAATTTCATCACGAATATTTTGTTTGAGTTGATTCAGCGTTTCTGGTTTGTTTGTATAAACCTTCCTTTCCAGATATCTCCACAAAAGGAAGTCCGGAGCAGTCAAACCAGGCGACCGTGGAGGCCAATCAACATCACCATTTCTTGAAATAACTTGTTGTGGAAAGAGGTCTCGCAGTAATTCCAATGTAATCCTGGCTGTTTGCGATGTGGCACCGTCTTGTTGGTACCACATGTCAATCAAGCCCAAAGCATGCAGTTGTGGCGTTAAAAAGTGTTCAATCATATCACGATATCGCTCTCCATTGTCAGTTATCGTTACGCCGTTTTCAGTTTCCAAGAAGTAAGTTCCAAAGATTCCTCCTGACCAAAGTGCACACCAGTGTGTCATTTTTAATGGATGCAAAAGTAACTGATGAATAATTTGAGGGTTTTCCATTGCCCTGAACCGACTATTCCGTTTATTCACATATCCATTCAAATGAAAATTTGCCTCGTCACTCATTATGATTTTTTCATGAAAATCGGGATTTTCATGGGCGAGCTGTAACATCCTATTGGCATATATACGGCGGCGTAAATGGTCTTGTGGAAGAAGCTCTTGTGTCAACTGAATCTTAAATGGAAACAAACGCAAATCCTTGTGCAAAATTGTGGCCAAAGTTGTTCTTTGAAGACCAAGCTCCTGAGCACGGCGTCGAATTGATGTTAATGGATTGTTTTGAACACTTTCTTGAGCAGCAGTAATGTTTTCAGCCGATCTTGCAGCACGTGGTCCATGCTTGGTCCTATCAGCTACAGACCCCCTTTCTTCGAAATCATTCACTACACGATAAATAGTGCGTCTTGTTGGCACGTTGTTTCTCCCAAAAATTTCACGTAACTTTCTCATCGTCACAGTAATTGATGATTGATTTTGATAAAATATTTTGACGATTAAAACACGTTGGTTTATCTAATATTTTTCCATAATCAATTTGCCACGTTTCTACTTCACGACTGCTAAATATGAACTGTCAATACTAATGTTTACCAAAATAGTGGCAGGACAAAATACCATACCTTCCCGACGGACAACCTGTATTGCGCTATAAAACTGCAAATAGATTCATGCAAATATCTCACTCACTTTTCCCCCAACACACTTATTGTAAGATATGATTATTTAACTAAACCATACGCATTAGAGGAAATTAAAATATTTTTCAATATTTATTGCCTACTTTTTGGTGTTTGTTTCATGTCACCCGCACAGATACACACTCACAATATTTGCGTACACGCATCGTTCACAATTATACCGTTGAGTGTTGTTGTATTGTGTAATGTTTGTATTTTCACTTTGATCTCATAAATTTTCGGTTTAATTTTTGTGTGTGTATTAACACATAAATTAAATGTAATTACATGCTCCCCCATACAACAGACGACAATGGGACCAGCAACAATCGACTCTCCCGTACCAGCGCCGTGAATAGTCCTCCTGATCCATGTGAGTTTTGTGGCACAAAACAACAATAACAGGCTGCGACGGAACGGGACGGCAACAATGTGGCCCACAAGAACACAATGTCGTCTATGACATTTTCGGCAATTTAGTATGATTTAAGAGCTTTCGGGTTGGCGTTTAAATAAATTGGCCATGGCATTTGGCATTAGCCATGTAGTAGTCCAGCAGCTACGGAGGAGCACGACGGCGAATAGGCCAAATAGCGACGGTGGCAGCAGCAATAGTGGAATTACAATGATAATATTTTGATTTTTGTGTTAAACAATTTAATTGTATTTACAAAAATAATGGACCATTGTTTGTCTAATATTAAGGATGGAAATGATGGCGATGAATTTGTTGAAAGCGATATCCACTCACACATGTCCATTCATTTGCAAAGCGATGCAATATATTTAGCATGTTAATTTATTGCAAAACTATTTTGGTGAATGCTTTCCGAAAAGTGTTTGAAATTATTGTTTATATAGATAGCAATATGTAGCAACCCTGAAAGATATGCTACAAATTTAAGTTAATTCATCAAGTGAGCGTATGCTATAGATTATGCTGACGTAGTTTGTGTCGAACTGTTCAATCTGAACTGAATATACGCACTATCTTGAATGATTTTTTAATAGAAGTTGACCAAATTGGTATTATAAATTTCTATTATTATACTTTCACCCAAAGGGGTGAATGTATACTCCTATAACGTTTGAGACGGCGAGAAAAGTAACACCTAGGAGGAGGCGCCTAAACTAAAGTACAAAATATTTTTGAATCAAGTATGTTTTATGAATTTGGAAATTGTTTGACCTATGGATATCTGCCTGATTGGCCGGCTGGATAGATCGTTGCTACGATAACTGTCTTAAGTCTTTACGAAAATTCTTAACACAGCCTAATATTTTTCAAAATTGTAGCTGTAAATGTAAACGGATTATATCTTCCGGGCTTACCGAAGGTAACGAGTTTACGGGTTTACTGAAATTAAATTTGTTCTTAATAGCTTCACAATGGGTCATGCAGACTCAAGGTTTTTGTCTACTGAGTTGCTTTTAATTTTTGATAGAACGTGGGCGAATAATGACGCCTTTTTTGATACCTTCCAAACAATATGACCAATTTGGCCCATCTTCAGTCAAATTCCGAGCACTTTAAACTTTGAAAAACTTAGAACTTAAAAAGAATGGTTTAGACAACCGCACTTCTTCTAACAACTCCCCCTACAAATCGCTCGTTTTTCTGGAATTTCGAAATTTTCACTACAGTTCCTAACCATTAGAGTGCAGTAATTTTGTTTGTTCACTGTTATAGTATCGTACAATGTTTGACAACATGTTATAATCGCAAATATAGAGTAATATAATGATGGCGTATATAAGGCTTTTTGAGCGAAGTTAAGTTTGACAAAAAATTTATTGTGTTGCCTTACCCATCCGCCATACCTCCCATAAAAACTTGATTATTTATATCTGTAATTTGTAGTTACTAGCCTGCAGCTATGATAGCTATATACTTTCGTACAACATTGATATGTAAATTTCAAAAGAAAATCGTCCTTTCTGGTTCCTCACAAATTTTTAGAGCAACTCAAATAGATGTAGATTGAAATTATTTGCAAGTCATTTCATCTGACTAAAATTTCAGCACTGGGGTTCCACATCGAATTCCCACGAAAATCAAATCACTCAAATCACAGTGGAGGAGGAGACAGTGGCCCAGCGTGTGAAATCATTTAGACTTTAATACAAAAATAATGCTTCTATTTTTGGCAGGTTTCTAATTTTTAAGCAAGTCGTCGCTTTAGAGGGATGAAAATCCATATTGATATATTATTCCGTTTTGTTTTTATTTCTAGTTTAAATATTTATAACATAAACTTATAGCTCACATTTTACCACCCTTATACAGGGTGGATTATAAATTATATATTATATTATAAATGAAATTTATTATATATAAATGATTATAAATGAAACTACGCCTAAATTTGATGTAATTTCAGAAAGATGCTGCAACTTGTTACATAATCAGGCATGGTGTGGTAGAAATGCACCAAAACACAATTCCACAATCTGCTGATTTCAAAAACTCCAAATTTTGTTCTGGGGTTACTGCAAACAAATTAGGTTAGTTTAGATCAGTGTGGAAGTCTAAACAGACAGACTCACTAAGACTACATAGTATGTTGTGATACCACGGAAACTAGAGACATGGCTGTCCCTAAATTCCCCCGTTGAACCATCCTGAGGGCCTCAAGAAGCTCTTAAGTCGGCCAATATCGCCCACATCTGTTCGCCAGGGCGGGGCAATTGCAGAGAAGATGTTTTATGGACTCCTCCTCTTTATCCCTACAGCTCCTGCAAAAGTCACTAGTCGCAATCTCCAATCACACTGCGTGTCTTCCAATCAAACAGTGTCCCATCATGATGGATACAAGCAACAAAACTTGGGTCTTGATAGCGGCACCAGTGTCTTCAGATCTAGACGAGGCCACATCTGTCTGGATTGATTACAGCCTCGGACAGGTGCCCACCTAGCATTTGCTGCTCAATGTGCTCTATCTCGCAGTAGGAACTTGCAGGTGGCTAGAGGAATGCCTACGGACTCCAACTCGGCTGGAGCCTTTAAAGTTGTTCCTACTCTTGCCAGCTCGTCTACTCTGCAGTTCTGTGATATGTCTCAGTAGCCCAGCACCCACATAAGGCGAATGTTGAAATGCTGAGCCATCTCGTTGTAAGATATGCAACAATTCAGGGCTGATGTTGAGTTTATTAAGACAGAATCCAAGAAATTAATGGCGGTTTGACTGTCAGAGAATATGCTAATCCCCACTGTGGTAAGGACGTTATATCTCAGCCATTCTGCCACTTTCTTAATGGCCAAAATTTTGGCCTGATAAACACAACAGTGATCAGGTACTCTGCTTGCTATACTTAGCCCTGGGTTTTAGGACTAGACCCCGAAACCTACCTGATCATTTAATTTTGAGCCGTCAGTGTAGAAGTCGAAGAAAGCAGTTCTACATTTCCATGTATCTCTATCTGGTACATGTATATAGTACTTCCTGGCGTACTTCTTGTCAGCCAGAGTGTAGTGAGTAGTGCCTGTTATGTCAGGCACCATGTTAAGGATCACACTGTGACCGTAACCACTGTGGCAGCTCTCTTAGACTTACTACCGTAGCTGCGGCAGACTGAATACTATATACAGTGTGGGCCATATGAGTGTTGGCGATTTAATTCTTCAATTTCTCGGTAACGCGCGGCGCGGGGTGGCGGGGGGATATGTTGTTCGCTGCGCTGCTCCCTGGAAATTTAGTCGTCATGGAGCCGTACACGGGAGTGCAGCGTGCATTTTGTGTCCGAGCGTATTACGAAAACAATAAATCAGTGATTACTGCACGACGTTTGTATCGGCATGAACACGGTTTCCACGATTTAAGTGAAGTTCCAAGAGCCAATGTGATACGAAAATAGATCAGAATGTTCGAAACAACCGGCTCAACAGTACCAATTACGGTTCGTGGTCGCCCAGTTTCTGCAAGATCAGCCGACATTGTGGAGCGTGTTCGTGTTTCAGTTCAGCGAAATCCGCAACAGTCAACATGTAAGAGAAGTCAGTCTTTGGATGTCAAAAGAACAACTTTACGACGAATTTTGAAACGTGATTTGCATTTGAAGGCTTATAAGATTCAGATAGTCCAAGAATTACAACCCGATGATGCCAATAACCGACTTAACTTTGTGAATTTGACGCTAGAGCGGTCCAACAATTTCAACAACGTGATTTTTAGTGATGAGGCCAATTTTCACCTTAATGGCCATGTGAACAAGCAAAATTGTCGGTTCTGGTCCGAGACTAATCCCCGACGCTTGCATGAACGTCCACTTCACAGCCCTAAGCTTGTCGTGTGGGCTGGGATAACTTCAACCGGTATTATTGGACCATACTTTTTTGAGGACGAAAGAGGGCATGCGATGACGGTTAGAGCGTACAATTATTGCAACATGCTAGCAGACTTTTTGGTGCCAGCTTTGCAAGAACTTCAAGGCAATACCTCGAGGATGTGGTTTCAACAGGATGGGGCCACATGTCATACGGCTAGGGTATCCATAGAGCTGCTGAAAAATGTTTTTCCTGGAAAACTCATTTCGAAAAGGGGGGATATTGAATGGCCCCCACGTAGCCCCGATCTCTCTCCATGCGATTATTTTCTATGGGGCTACCTCAAATCGGTAGTCTACGAGAATAATCCGACCAATTTAGAGCAGTTGAAGAGGAACATTATTCGGGAGAGTAACAAAATACCGAGAACAACTTTTCAACGAGTTTTCCAAAATTTGCGACGTCGGTTCCAAGAGTGTCAAGCAGCCGAGGGAAGCCATTTGGACAACATTATTTTTAAGTCTTAAAAATTCCCATGCTTCTACTTTTTAAAAATACAAATATATTTTTTTATGTTTCGCAGTTTTTTTTTTTTTTTTTTTTTTTTAATTGAATATTTTAACCGCCAACACCCTTATGGCCCACCCTGTATGTATGTCCAGGCGTAGTAAAAGCAAAATTACATTTAGTACATCGGATGGGATGGTGCGGACTGCACCTGTGACACACACGCTAGCCATCCTTTGGACCTTGTCCAGTATCCTACAGTATGTAAACTTCTCAAGAGCGCAAGCAAGTTGTTTGCAGAACAAAATCAAAAAAAAACCGTCAGTCACCCTGTGTATTTGGAAAAGTATCCTTAACGTCAACACTGTCAAGGTGAAAGAGAGAACACGACAAGCGGAAGTGAGAAATAGAGAGCGACACATCGTTGTTGTGTTCAACACATGTAGAATGCTTTTGATAGGGGAAAACCCGGAGAATTGATAGACGTTACACAATTCTGCTTGGTAGATTATGAATTATCTCATCATAAAGTTATTTAGAAATTTAATATGGATTGCCAAATTTGACGAATTTTATCATTGCTAGTAATAGTTTTCTTAAGAAAACTAGATTTAAAGTTCCTACATGAAGACATTTTAAATTTTGAGGTATATTGAGCTACTACAAAATTCTATTCACACGTGTTTGTGTGTAAAATCAAGTAAGGCTATTCTGCAAATGAAAAACGCTGTTGAGGTAACTTTAGGCAACAAAATGGCAGATATAAATATTACTCTCATTTAGATGGCGACTGGAATAGAAATTGTCAACTGCAATAGTTTGTGCCACTCTTAGTAAATAATGTAAATTGATTCGGTCTTACCATATCAAGTTTTGACAATGCACTGTGCGGTCGTTCGCTTTGTGTCGCAAAATTTCATTATCAAACACTTTGGTTCATCTGCACAACATGACTTAGTCGGAGCAGTTGCTACGTTTTGATAAGTTTGATAGCTTCTTTTCCGTAAATAGTAATTGGTCCATGTACTTATACCTACAATCGAAGGGATGAACGTATATATTAGGCTGACTGCATGGTAGACAAGACAACTCTCAAAATTTAGCACAAGTTAATGTATTGCGAGATCGTAGCAGGTGATTGCAATTGGGCTGTATAAATCCTTCCCTGGCATCTTTCACACAAAGTGACCGCATTTTCGAAATGAATTTTTTCCCCTGTAGCTAATAATTATTAGACTGCAGCAAAACATGAGAAAATCGACTAAGTGACCGATGTCTACACACTCCCATACAAATGATCTATTTAATTCAGTTATTCTTACCCTCATATTTTCCAAGCAGCTGCACATAATTCAGCCAAATTTAACACGTGTAATGCGTTTGATGAAGTTAGTTCTGGAAATTAAAGCAGGCTGCATTCCTCCGTCTGTTCTTGTAAGTAATTCGTGTACTTAATACAGGGTGGCATACGAATCGTGCTACAAACACAAAACTTAATAAAAAAATGTAATAACTAAATGTCCACAAGATCACCTGACCTGATTGCACCAGATTTTTTTTCTGGGGTTATGTCAGGCAAGATGTGTACAAAACGAAACTAGGGAATTTGACCGAATTGAAGCACTCCATTAAGAAAAAATTTAAGGCGATTGAACTCTTTAGGCCGCAATGAATAATTTTTTGATCAGGCACTTCATATGCGTGAAGAAGCATGGAAGTCATTTACGGTCTATCATCTTCAAAACCAATTATTTATATAAAATAAAATTTAATTTTCCATGCTGTTTATGCCCAGAACCCACGTTTGCAACTTCTAAGATATAAATCCT
>JAHXMU010000828.1:804381-842458 GCA_019455685.1 Philornis downsi
GAGGTAAATATATGTCAGAAGTTAACCCGTTCCTGCCGAACCAGACACATGCAATAAAAAACGAACATAAATAAAATACGAGATGTGTTCAAAAAATAAAGTGAATTTTAATTTTTCTCAACAAATATTTCATCAATTTCTATTTTATCTCCTACAAAGTAGTCCCTCAGATATAATACAATTTTGCCAGCGTTTTTTCCAATCCTCGAAGCAATTCTGATATGCACTGGTATGTCCTTGAGCTCTCCGTGATTCGATTTTTATTTCCTCAATCGTCGTAAAACGCCGTCCTTTCATGGGAACAGTAAAAAATCGCAGGGTGCCAAATCTGGTAAATACGGTGGCTGAGGCATAATAACTGTGCTGGCCAAATAATCTCTCACAAGCAAAGATGAGTGAGCAGTTGCATTATCATGATGCAAAAGCCATCATTTTTTTTCCACGATTCCGGTCGTTTTTTTGTATTGCTTCACGCAAACGGCATATAACTTCAAGGTAATACTCCATATTTACTGTTCGATCTTGTGGTAAGAATTCCTGATGCACTACGCCATGGTAATCGAAGAAACCAGTGAGCAAAACCTTGACATTTGATCGAACTTGGCGTGCTTTATTTGGTTTTTACTATCCCGGACTGTTCCATTGGGACGAATGGGCTTTGGTTTCATTGTCATGACCATATACCCATGATTCGTCACCAGTTGTGACTCTATTAAGCAAATCTGGATCATCGTTAATTGTGATTCGACGGTTCTCCATGACAATTTTCTTCACTTTCTCAACATTTTCGTCGGTTGTTGATGTGCTAAGGCGTCCAGAGCGAGCGTCGTCATTCACATCTTCTCGACCTTCTGAATTTGACATTAAACCACAATTAGTGCGCCACCATGTACTTCAAGAATTTTAATTTTCCCCTAGTCAAGCAAAATTCGCAGACTGCGGTAGGCTAAATTTTTGTCGATTGAGTTAAGTTGAAATGCTTGGTAAAATGTGAAGAAATTCACCGGATAACCCCGATATCACCCGTGCACATCAAATAGTTAAATCTTTATATCCCTACCTTTCATTCCGTTGCACTTAATTTATTATAATTTAGCACGCATTATATGCCAAACTTGGTTCTGCGAATAAAAATGGTCTGAATTGCCATGCCGTAGGATATCTTACGTAGGAGTTATTCTGGCTTCCCTATAATTTCCAAGCGGAAGAATGTAAGTTATAACAATTAAGTTCAGTAAGTTATAAGTTTGCTTCACTTCTTGTGCGTTGATGTAGAATATTTTCTAACGAGATCCCAGCGATTTATCGACTCCTTTCACACTCTGCTTATCTTTCCACCGATACAAAAGCACGCTGGTGAAGACATATGTAAGTCAGATCACCTGACTGAAGTTCCTTTATTGATTTTTCTTTAGAAGTCTCCCAAATTTCATTTATTTATTAACCCAGGATTCTGCGCCATATCTATTACAGTTAAAGTTTCGTTCGCCGAGATAATCATTCTCATTAAACCGCTTACTGTATTGACAGTGGCATTTGTTTGGAAGCAATATCTTCTCTTGACATCAGCTATTTTATCGACAGCCGAAATCATTAATTTTATTTATCATAGAGCTGAAGTAACTGAATTCATCCATAATGGCAGTGTTATATTTTTCATAGTTCATACAGTTTCTCAGATTCCTTAAGAGATTCCTTGTTCGTCAAAATCAGTAACTTGTTTTTACAATTATTTACAGCCAGATCCATTTTTGCAAACCTTTTCTTAATATTTGCGATGGCTGCCACAGCTTCTCGCAGTTTTCAGCAGTTAAAATTTATATTATCAGCATATGCAAGCAATATTTGGCTTTTATCGAAGATATCATGAATCGTGTTTGCTGCAGTACTCCTAATAATCAATCATTTCAAAAGTTGTCTTGAAGAGGTCGCATTACTACTTATCGCTCTATCAAAATCTTCTTCTAATCTATAGTGGACCAGTACGACATTCTCTTTTGAGCGACTGATACCGTAGTACTCAGTAAACACACTTGGATACTCTTTTTTGAACACAGGACATTATGTTCATAGATTCCTAGTATAGACCATAAAATAGTTGAGCAAAATCTTATTAAAGAGTTAGTATATAATCATTATCGCCACCGGTCTTAAATAGCTCTGCATGCAGGTCGTAAAGTCCCTCAATTTAGTTTTTTCTAAGCCATAATTCAGCTATTTTGATCTCGTTTTGTCTCGGTGCTGGGCTACTTAAACCATACTCGATATGTGACATGATTTCATCACTTTCGCAGCCATTCAGAATGAGAAATTATAGAAATTCTTCTCTTCTTAACTGCAGAGCACTTTCTATAGCCTTAAACAGATTTTCATCGTCGTCCTTAATGTACGGTTTCATGGTACATTTACTTTTTATGTACCATTTTGGGACATAATTTCTATTCCTTTATCTTCCTATATCATCGCTTTTCAGCTTTTTTTCACAACCGTTTCTTCCATTTAAAAAAATTGTCTGCCTTTTTCCTCTTCCGCCTATAGAAATTCCTTACGCCACTCGCTACTGTTGCTTGGTGGAGTGCCATGTATAACAGCATCGCTCTCTTTAGACGCAATGCGGTACTCTTCATTATAGGTAGACTTGTCCGAGCTCCGTTTTTCGGCTTCGAAGGCACAAAATATTACCACCGTGTCTCAAAGCCGCTAGAATGAGAAACATTTTACCATAGTAATTGAGAGAATTTGATGTAGCTGGAAGTCATTATCTTGAGTATATACTCTTGCTTGGTCCATCCTGCAGCGCCATTTATGTTTATCAAAAGCGGCCCATTGGGCATGTTCATACCAAGAAAGCTGAGGTTCTTACCCATTTAAAGAATATGAGAATATGTTGAAGTCGTTTCGGCGCTAAGGTTTCTAATCCACCAGATAAGGTCTTCTTTACCAGATAAGATTATTTTACATTATTTTTAAATGCACTGTCCTGAGGAAAACTTAGATACGTCCACTTTTCTTTCTTAAATTATTAAATCTCGCCCATACCATAGCAGCAACCAGCTGGTAATCGGAATCTACATTAGAACCAGTAATCGCAGGCATTTCAACAGCATTAGAAGCTTGTCTTCCAACTAGTATCAAATGATTAGTCTGATCCTCCTGATATGCGGCAACTAAGTTAACTTATGGATGTCATTAAGTGTGAATCTGGGCCAACTTTCTGTCATGTTCTGTGCAATGATATCGCTATGCAGACGAATTTTCAACTAGTCGGAAGAAGAACACCTTCGCTGTATATTTTGACATTAAACATTTCTAGAGCAATTTTAATATCTTACCCAGGTTTTCTCTGAATTTTCTAGGTGTTAATAAACTATGTCAATGGGTTCATCATCTTTATTATTTTTGCCGTTAAAGTCAAACCGACCAATTTTTATATCACCGCTTACGGTTGCGATCGTACGCTTTTTGCAGGCGTTCATAAAATATGTCTTCATATCTTTTCCATATCTTCGTTTTTGTTTTCCACGGGGAATGTGAACTCCGAAGTTTAAGTTTCAATGAGTGATATTACTTGTTTAACTAACACGCAACGAAGGTATCATGAAATTTTGCTTACTCTACTCGATATCTTCTCGTTTTAACAAACCCCAGATAGATATTGACACCCAATGTCATCCCAGGGGAACACTCGTCTTTGTCGGCAGTCGAACTAAAGCCGAAATATTTGAATTTTTGTAAAGTTTCCATATCCATAGTTAACTGCATACAGATAGCCCAAAATAAGAAATACTCCATCCCTATCCATTCGTTATAACTCGCTTGGTTTATAAATTAACTTTACTGTTTCTTCATTCCAAATTTTTTATAATTCACTCAAAGTAATTGGTGTAGGTAGAAGCTTTTTAAGTTTTCTAGTAGTTAATATTATGTCACATATAGTTCAAAGCAAAGTAATCTGAAGATGAACTTGTCAGGGAGTCCACAATGCATCATCCATGAGGACGACTACGCCTAAAAACTTTTCCAGTTTTGAAATGTTTATTTTAGCTCGTAACTAACTTGATGTACGTTCTTCAGAAAACTGTTAGGAGATTATGATTAACGTGATCACTGTAAGGACAAACAACACCCTGTGAATAGTCTGCATTAGTTTTGATAATTCTCCGCTTAAAATAATGACCCTAATATCAGTGTTTCGGAGAAATCGTTAAATGCATAATGCATTGTATAAATGTTGAATTGGAATTCCACTAAAATTTTTCGTTCTTTTTTGGTAATAATTTCAACCCACTTCCATTTCGACACGTTACTCTACTTTAAGGATAATGATTCGTCATGGTATGCAATAGCTATTGGTGTTGTGTTGGCTTTATTATACCAGATAAAATACATACAGTTTTGTAGTACACAAAACGTATTGATATCTTATGCCAAGTATTCGTATAAATTTCAATGTTAACATGTTTGCAACAAATACTCGTTGGCATTTCAAAGCATACACTTGGTCTGTTAAGAAGTGAAATATGCAGTGCCTACTTTGGGGGTGGCACACAAACAGTTTGCTCTATTTTGCTTCGTGCAATTTTCTCAGCTCCAATGCCATTTGTTTAACAATCTATTGGGGCATTTACCTGCCATTTATATAAGCAAACATTTCCTACAACATCCTGTTGTCTGGAAACCAATTTACTTTTGTGTTTCCCCCCATTTAGACTTCTTGTTACGATTTCTTGTCTTGCCACTCAGCCACAATAGGCGATGTGTAATCGTTAACCTATGGCTGTTTGCCTACAATAACTGCCTCGTGTTGAATGTTGCAGTGTGTGCATGCAGTTCAGTGATCATCTCCCAAATGGATGAGTTGTTATGCTAAAAAGACCGGCAATCATTTCCGCTTATTGCCAAAGCATTTTTGCATGTCGTAAACTTTACTTGAAGAGATAGATGCCAAGCAACATCGGTGTAAAACTCCCATACAACATGGCCAAAGGTATGTCAATGTTTCTCTCCATGGACCGTCTAAATGGCAAACATGCCAGGGACACCATCGCACGTACAGCAACATTTGGCCTGAAGTTGCAAAGGCGGCCTTTCTCTGTGCGTTTGTGTTGCATGTTCTGTTTTCAGTTACAGATTCTATTTTGGAACATGTAACTTCGTTAAACTAAGTACTGGGTTAGTTCGTCAGTAACGAGTATTTGTACGCGGAAGCATTTGCTCCATTTACTATCGGTCTGTCTGGCCACTTGTAATGGTTTGGTTTGCCTGAAATTTCCTTTCAGTTGAGAGTACAAAAAATGGCAGATTTTACCTTTCAATTGTGGAGCAAACATAGCAAAGCTACCGCATGCACAACCATACATTGATACATTTTCTAATGTGGCACTGTGGTTGGGGCAATGCAATATTGTACGTTTTACATTCTGATTTATGTATAAGCTCGTGTTTCTATGTTATGTTAGGTTAGGTCACTGTGGCAGCCTGAATAGACAGACTTACTTAGACTACATAGTCCATTGTGATACCACGGACACCAAAGATATGACTGTCCCCGGTTTAACCATCCTGAGTGCCCTAAGAAGCTCTTAAGTCGGACAATTTCTGTATCGTCCAGATCTTCTGGGTCCCTAAAGAAATAATGGCTCAGCGTTGATCCCCGCCTGTTCGCCAGGGCGGGGCAATTGCAGAGAAGGTGTTCTATGGACTCCTCCTGCTCTTCATCCCTACAGCTCTTTCAGATGTCACTAGTCACAACCTTCAATCTCACTGCATGTCTTCCAATCAGACAGTGCCGCGTCATGACGGATACAAGTAATGAGACGTCGAGTCTTGATAGCTACAGTAGTTTGTGTGAATGCTTCAGATGTAGCCTAGGCCACATCTGTGGATTGATTTCAGCCTCGGAAAGACGCCCACCTACCATTTGCTACTAAATATGCTTGCAAGTGACTAGAGGACTCCAACCCATGTTCTCCAACTCGGCTGGAGTTTGTAAGATTTTTGTTTCTAAGAATGTAATATATTTTGACGTCTGGAACGAATGAGATAAAATGTAATTCTAGTTTCCTTAATGCAAATGCCGTCATGAAAGAAAATACTCTGTAGGGTAAAATGAAATCCATTATGTTTCCAATGATACCCAGAACTGTATAAGTTTAATCGGATTACGCTAGATGGCATTAGAAACACCAAATTTCGTGGTTAAAAAACTGCTCAGATGGTTTTGTAATTGCTTGACTAAGTGTTGTATGAACGTGCGTTAAAGATGGACAAAAGTAAAGAGAAAGTACGCCATATTTAGCAGATTTTCTTAGATAAAGACTAGACCACATGCTGAACGGCTGCAAATTTGAGTAATGTTTGTTGGCCTAGCAATGTTAAAACCAATCATACGCAGTTTAGATTTCGTTGGTTCCGTTTAAGTAATTCTGATGTCAAAGATCCAGCAAGCCCTTGAAGACCATCATACAAAAGACAGATCGAATACACTTGACTAAGGCTGGATATAAAAAGAACTGGATCTGTAGTGGCACAAGAGTTAACACAAAAAATCACCTCGTTTACTTATTTCCATCTGCAAATCACTTCTGAATCGCAACAAAATCGACCCATTCCTTTAAGCTGATTGTGACTGGTTGCAAAAAGAAGGTCGTTTACAACAAGGTCGTTTTTAGGCAAAAATGGTCGTGGTGCAATCATGATGAGCCTGTGCAAACAATGGCCAAGCCACGGTTGATGGTCTAGGGGAGCTGCTCCCCTATCATCAAACTTTTAATTCGGTCGTGGTGGAATAGTGATGAGCCTATGCAAAGATGGCCAAGCCAGGATTGTTGGACAGGTGGCGCAGTTCCCTTACCATCATATTTTGAATTCGGACCTACACTGGCTTTAGTCTGCAGAAAAAGAATGATGTTCCATCAGGATACCGGCAGGCTATACATTTTGATAGTGGCTTGTCAGGATCGTACATATCCACTTTATAGTTCGGACCTGGCATCAAGTGATTACCACATGTTCCCGTCTATGGCGAATGATTTTCCTGGTAAAAAGTTTGCCTCAAAAGAAGCTTGTAAGAATTGACTGTCCCAGTTTCTTGCTAATAAGGGCGGAACCCACGCCCTGCCTTGAGAGAGGCATTATGGAATTACTGAAAAATGGCAACAAGCTATCGAACAAAATGATGTATATTCGACAACTATGCTAAATAAATTCTTCGATTTCACACAAAAATAATGATTTTTTTTTTACGAAAACTTATTTATCAGACAATAAATTGCTTCCCATTCCCCAACGAAATACGGAAATTGTTTGATCCACTTAGACGGTAAGAAGCCGAATGATATTGAAGTTGTGTTGTAAAAGATCGCCATTGTTTCAAGAGCACACACCGCTAATCAGTAACACTTCGAGAAAGCAAACCGAATGCTGCCAAACCACTGTGCTTCAGATTGCACACGTGAAAATTCATTTCTTGTTTTCCTTTACAGGAATTACTGTTTTCTGTCGGTTTTTATTGAGTTCACTGCAATTTTTCGTTTTTCATTTCAACAAACGCTGCTATGGATTAAATCGTTTCCTCTCCCATAGCATTCTATGCGCTCCGTGTTTGTCATCGGAAAGACTATGCAAAGACCTTAACCGAATTGCGTTGCATACATATGGGCGCAACTAGATTTCTTGTTACGATTAGGGGCAGCAGCAGTCTATACGAATAAACGAGCATTGGGATTTTCTTCCGCAGTTTCTTTCTAGGCACTTGTTAGATTTTCTACGGAGATCCAAAGACAGGAAAGTAATAATAAGAAATAGTTCCGAGTGTATTTTTGCAAGGCTTTTTAATTAAAATCAATGCTTTGAGGTTAAGAATTGGATTATTTGATAGTGAATCACACATAGCAACATAAACTGCGGGGATTGTTAATTAGTAGAAACAAAGTAGAAAACAAACTGAACACGTTTTTGAAAATTTAAAGGTAAATAGTTAAAATATGTCCTACGAATCAAACCATATTGTTATGGTATCGAAACGATGTCACCTATTGAACACTAATATTAGGAAAATAATAATTTGCGGACGAAAAATATGACATCGCTATTCGAAGAAAGCGTAATAAAGTTCAGTATCAAAAATCTTACATAGAAAATTGGCACACACCGAAAATTTACTGTCTTCCAGGAGATTATAATACCAGATGTAATATCATTATTGATATCATGACGACTCAATGGAGATCAATTGAGAGAAATGAATTGGATAAGTCTCCATCCATTCTCCATCTAATTATTTTACAAATTCCCTCATTGAAATTCTTTGCTATCATCGACTTTAGGGCACATACTTTAAAAATCAAAATTAAAATTCCAGTAACTATGTTCAGGTATAGTGGCCTAATAAACCTATCATCTGAAACAAGGTTTGGGAAGATATGAATGAAAATTTAGAGCAGGAATCATCCAAATATATATCTTCCCCACAAACGTTATTATCCACCTTAATGATATTCGCCTGAAATAATCTGACTCTATACAAAGAACATGTTTTTTTCTGATCAAACAATGTTCTTGAGAAATATACAATTTTGACAATGTAAACAACGTCCATGATCTCAGAAAATAAAGGATTGGAGCAGGAAAGGATGGACAAGACATAACATCTGTCTAAAATTGGACAGAGGTTGAGAAGAAGACCAATAATTAAAAGAAGACCAAATACTAAATGTAGATGTTATTTTGTAGCGCTCCCTGTTACGAGACCTACAATGATAATTCAATCGTGGATATATCCAGAGTGAACTACACATACATATGAAGATAAAATATGAAATTATATATATAAGATAATATATGAAATTATATAATGATAGTTCCGAATGATAACATAAGTGAGAAGCTTCATGCCAATTATCGAAAGGAGAACAAATTGAAAAATACCAGGCCAAAATGTATTCAGAATACCAGTATCATGGCTTAAAAATAAGAAACGTGCCAGCGATGCTGGCAGATCGGTTTCAATGAGCTGACAATCGTCACGCATCAGCTCCTAAAGGAATTTGGCTGAATAAATGCATGGAATATGAGGCTATAAAAAAGCCTATCAAATTGGGTCTACCAACTACTGCAGTATCAGTCTTTTACCCATCACTTATTGAGTTTTTTATTGAGTTTACCAAATTTTCACATATGGTAATTCTTGGAAAAGATCCGAGGACCGATACGTCAAAACTTTTATGAAGTCATGGCCGAGTTGGTATTCCTGAAAGCCAGTATCTATTTATAGGATGACGCCGGCGAACATAAACTCTTCAGCAAAGATAGCAAAAAATTGTATCAGTAATTTTACACCAAACGGGCATTTAGGTAGTCTGCTTATCGTACGATCTTTTCAACATACTTTTGGAGATCAATTTAGGAGAAATTGCAGTAAACGTGACTGGCGCCAAATTTAATAAAAACCTAACTTTACTTTCTTGTGCCTTCTCAAGCATTGAGAAAGAACCAAAAAGATAATGGATGTGGCAGAAAGAGGGGACCATACCAAGGTATTTATTCCGATGAATTAAGAATCTACTAGCTTGCCATGTTTGTGAAAAATTGACAACTGAAGCTTGGGAGCGATGGATACAGTAAAATGAATGATGGTAGTATGGAAATTATAAGACTAATGTTGCTGGGACATAAACGACCTACTCTGGTCTACACAGGCAATTTAATGGCATAGTCCTCTATAGATGAACAATAATTCAACTACAAAAAACGCTAATCTTGGATTAAGACTGAAACGAATGGACCATTTCTGTACGTCTTTGAAAGAAAACACCTCACGAAAACAAAGATTATCAGCTTTGTATGGTCATAAGTTGAATACCGATATCCAGACACGTCAAAATAAAGCTGTTGCTTTGTAATGATGAGTCATTGATGTGGCTGCACCAAAACAAAAAAATTTCGACAAAGAAATTGATGGGGATGCAAGCCAAACACTCTCAAAATACGGTTACGGCTTAAAATAATTTTCTACGGTGTAAGTGGTCGAGATATTACTGTTACTTCACGTTGCTGCGGCAAGCAAACGGCTAATGACAGCGCGCTCATTTTTTGATATGTAATAGTCTTTTATGTCGTTTACAAGGCTATAGGAACATATTGTTTTAGGTTGCAGTTAAAAAAAGTTTTCGAAATTAAGTGCAATCGCAATAGTGTTTTTGTTAGTGAGACCTGTGTTGTCAAGCCCACCGATTTGTCACTCAACGTAACGATTTCAAAGCTTTTCGTAGATGAAAATTTAAGAACTGCGAATAGTTATTTGCTCGGCAGTTATTTAAGCATTATTAGTAAAATGCCATGCAGATGCTTCAAAATAAACAATGTTAAATGATCATTGATAAAAGACTCTAAAAGGTCAATATTTTCGAATCTATGAAATGAATAAAAATTATTAAAAGAAAAAATAAATGAATTTTGACGAGTGTATATAATAATGACATTAGCAATGAAACAGTTAAAAATAAATCGTTGCCATACGACAGAGGGGAAACGGTAATCCCGGCCAAAAACCATTTCTTTTTGGTTTGCCTGAATAATAATTTCTCCTAACCTTTGTTTCACGTCCATCAACTCTATAGGTATGTTCCCTATATACCTATATAGTCAGTGCTTCAAATTCATAGTTTGCGTCATAGCAATAACTCATTTCGACTGTCAGTAAAAATAATTTTTTTTTTTTTTTTTCTAATTTCGACTCATTTTTCGTTCCTTTTTTCATTTCTCATTTTCGCATGGAAATCCATATGTTAAACGGAATGAAACGTCACGAAATATCACCTTCGAAATTACTTAATTTTGAATGAGCGCGATTTCATATTTTAGTGATATCCGACGATGCATTTGGCAGTGAAACTACAAAAAAAAATCAGATAAATTTGGGTACGACATTTACGTGGGAACAAAATGTTTGCACGCCGGACAATTACACTTGATAGTGATATTGCTAGCACCAACAAGCCCCATTGGTGTGGTCATTTAAAAACGAAAATATCGCAATAAATGGTTTGGAAGGTAAATCAGAATTCACAACAAAGCGCTGTTTAAAAATTTTAATGTGTCTGTTGTAGCGTATTGAAAAAATAATCACTATAGATCAAAGAGCTATAATATACACAAATAGCAAGATCTAACATCTGCAAAAAAGACAGTTCGCCTAGCAAGGGCAAAGGTCGTAAAACGCTTGGTGCCGAAATTGCAAATTTTCGGATAAAAATAGTGTTTAAAGTTTAGTAATTTTTCTTTGGTTTTTTCATGAATATATTAATGTAAGATAAGCGGCTTATCACGCCACTGCATCCGATCGTAGTGTTGGGGCTGCCAGGACCACTAAGCTGGTGAATTGAGTTTCAGTAACAGAAGTTACCTACTGACCTAAGACGCATCGGTGTTAGCATGCCATTTACGTTTCTCAACTAGTCGCCTTCTCACTTTAAATACCATCTGATCGCATTACCAGGGAATACTTGCCCGTAGGTTGAAAGTCGTGAGCTGCTTTTGAAATCCTGCAGAGGGATCTGGTTACTCCAAAATGAATAACAATTAGAGAACACAAATTAGAAATGTCCCCATTACCCATTCCCGCGTTAAAAAAGGCTATCCTAGTGTTCGTGAAAACTATCGCGGTATCAGTCTTTTACCCATTGCTTATAAGGTCCTGTCGAGTGTAATATGTGAAAGACTAAAGCCGATTCTAACTCACCTGCTTGGACCTTATCAGTGTGGCTTTACACCTGGTGGATCAACAACTGACCAGACATTCATACTACGACAAATTTTGAAGAAGACCCAACAGAAACAGATGGACACGTATCATCTTTTTGTCGATTATAAAACTGCCTTTGATAGCGCGATGCGGAAAAAACTGTATGAGGCCACGTCCGAGTTTGTGAATTTCAACGAAACTTATACGTCTTGTAGGATGACTCTGACTGACACGAAGTCTTCAATAAAGATAGGCAAAGATTTTACCGAGCCTTTTGACACCAAACCAGAATTTAGGCAGGGCGACAGTCTATCGTGCGACCTATTTAATATACTCGTGCTGTAGGAGATGATTATAAGGAAAGCTGTAGTTAACACGACTGGTACCATCTCTAACAAAAACCATATGTTACTCGCATGTGCAGATGACATAGACATTATTGGCAGAAAACTGTGAGATGTTACTGCAGCCTTCTCATGCCTCGAGAAAGAAGCAGCGAAAATGTGTCTGGTGGTAAACGAGAACAAAACAAAGTTGTTAGTTTTAACGAACAAAGAGTATATTCGTTTGGGACGGTGTGTGAACGAATGAATCAATACTGGCAGTTTTCGAGAGGAAAATACTCCGGAAAATATATGGACCCATTATCGTTAACGGGGAGTATCGGTGTCGCATAAAAAATGAGCTGTATGAGTTATATGCCAACATCGACGTGGTGAAACGTATTAAAATACAGCGATTGCGTTGGCTGGGTCATATTGTGGAAATGAACTCAAATGCTCCGGCATGGAAGGTTTTCGATAACGAACTCGATGGACGACGCAGAAGAGGGCAACAAAACTCCATTGAAAAGAGCAGGCATTTGAAATATTCTCGGAACTTGGTGTGACGGATTAGAGGAGAAGCGCAGAAGATCGAAGCGCTTGGAATTATTTTAACGGGCGGCGTACAATAGATAAGGTCGCCACCTAGGAAGAAAAAGAAAATTCAGTAATATTATCACTCAATTTGAACCAGCGAATTACTCCGCAAAAGCGAGCGCCTGCAACTATGATGTTGTAGTCCGCGACATCTGCCACATGTCGCTCACCACTCTATTTCATTGAACAGGGCGTAAAGATGAATCTACAAATCTACTGTGGAAAAGATTTTAAATAACGTACCTTGCTACCTTGGAAACGTAAACTATTCCATAGAAGCAAATAGGCCTTTCAATAAGACTCAGCAGGATCCCGCAAAAATTGTGAAACTCAATATCTTGTATAAGAAATATTTTCAGTTTAATTTTTTCATATCACTCGACTTAATTCTAACAGATTTTTGCCATATTTAATATTAGGCAATCAACGCCTTACAGATTGTTCTTCGCAGAGAATGAACCAAACTGCCATCAGTTTACATTCGCGCATTGTATGAAGCATTTTCAAGCAGATCCGATGCTATTATTAGCGCTGAAGTTGACCACACCGAACGGTTTCCTATTTTTCATAAAATTTGATATGATTTTCCGATGCACTGAAGCTTTTAAATAAAAAGAAATATATGAAACTTACAAAATTACAGCATTTTCAACTGAGAGTACTTCTATATACGTTCCATCCATGCTAATCGCTGCTTCTTAAAGAAACTGTGTTGTGCATAAACTGTGTTCACGGGTGGAAAGAAGTGAGTATTCTGCCCGTAGTTTTGGTTTTCTTACGAAGGCGGTCCCAAAACTAGATGACCTAACAAGAAAGACAGAAAAAAGTTGGGAAAAATTTGCTTCATTTGCTAACTCTTTTAGCTCGATACACTATTTCTAGCGATATTTAATAGCTTATATACCCTGTTTATACTAAAAACTGTCAAACTCCTTAAAATAGCTATCAACCGCAGATTCCATCTATTCATTGTTGGCAAATTTTTTACCGCCGAGCCATTTTTTTAATTTTGCAAATAGAAAATAGAAGCTAAATCTGGGGAATGGAGTGAATTTTAATTGCATTAATTTTCGCCAACGCAATAGTGGATGTATGAACTGGTGATGAAACAACATTTTCTTTTTCGCCACATGCGGCCTTCTCTCCATAATTTCATCACCTAAACGATGCAATAAATTAGCATAACATTCGCCGTTGATGGTCTTTCCTCTCTGAAGATAATGAATAAAAATTATTCTTACGCATCCCAAAAAAACAGACGTGATTGTGATTGTTCCGTTGACTCAAGTGTGAATTGGTGGACCCATGTCCCATCCATGGTTATAAATCGACGCAAAAATTCGGCTATATTACGGTAAAACATCGCCAAGCTGTCTACTGGAACATCTTCACGATGCTGTCTTCACTGTTTTAAAAGCAAACGCGGCACCCATTTTCAGCACATCTTCCTGATCTTCAAATCTATCTAAATCTATCATACCATCTTGCCAACGCACCTTCATTCGACGATCATCCAACACCATTTTGTGGATTTTCTTAACCGTGTCTGGCGTGGACATCTCAATTGGTCGACCACGAACAGTACGGTGTTTGCTTTGGCAGCTCGTACGGCCTCATTTAAACCCTGCTAACCAATATTTTGCAGTTGTAAACAAAGGAGCAGATTCTCCTAGAGTAGAATCTAATTCGGTTTTAATATTATTTGAACTGAGACCTTTCAATGAAAATATTGATCAATTTTTTCCATTTGTGCAAATTCACTAAGCTCATTTAATTTTCAGGGCTCAAATAAAAATACTGAACTCGCCTCTTATAAAATGTTAATTTTTAAGTTAAGATGACATTTTATTTGCTACGACAAAGAGCGCTTAAGCGATGGGCCACCACTCGGTGGCGCAATGGTTTTGAATCATCGGCTGCTTAAATATCGGCTCATGAAATTTTTTTTTATTAGAAAAAAATATTTTCCCTTAATTGCTTTTACATTTGACGCGTATTCACATATTGATTTACAAATTCAAAGTATTTGCAGCGGTTCGAACGATATTTGACAACGTTGACGGATTGAGTGCAATTTAACAAAAATATGCTTCAATTTTTATATTAAAAATTTTACAGTTTTTGACGGTAGATCGTCCTGAATTAGTATGAAATGTTAAATATTCCTCGTGCTATTTTTGAAGAACATATATTTATACTGCTACCTAACCCTTCGGCAGTAGAAAATTTCTGCAACGAAAATTTTGTGCAAACGAAATTTCATATGCAGAATTTGCGTGCAGTTTGTAGAGCAGAAGTTAATCAGCTTAAACTAGAAAAAGCTAAGAAAAGTAAAAATTCAATGTTTAATTAAATCTACACAAATATTTGCTGTCTTTTTAAAATTGTTTACATATTTAGGGGGCTCAATCGTAGCTCTTTTTGGCTCCTTTTTAATGTTAAGATCGTGTAAAAAGTCGTTTAATTACAAATTTTTGGATGTCCGAGACCATAAAGAAGGGAATTTTCACGAAACTCCTTAATTAAACACAGTTTTACGACCTAACCAATAAGGTGTACTGTAAATTTCAGCTTATTTCGAAAATATAGCGTTAACCATATAATTTGAAACCACCGATAGTATGGCAAGGCTGTCAACTGTTAAATATCTGTCATCTGAAGTGTTATTTATTTAGTGAAATGTTTGCAAATTTCGAATGCGGATCGTTTAACAACTGAAGAAAGCGCAAAAATAGTTAAAATTTACTACAAAATTGGTGATTCAATTGTGGGCTTTTAACCGAAAAAAAATTTCTTCAGCGACGAAGCCCATTTCTTATTCGGTTGTTACGTCAACAAACAAAATTGTTGCGTATGGGGTTTGGAGGACATAGAAGTGATTTCAGAAAAGCCATTGTATCCAGAAAAAGTGATTGTTTGAAACGCTTTATGGACTGGAGGTGTCATTGGGTCGTATTTTTTGAAAATGACGCTGGAGGATCAACTGCGGAAACCAGTGCAAAGGCGCTCATCTACATGACATTGTAAAGAAATAAAAGTTTCATTGAAATCATAGGTTATGAAACTGAAAAATGGATAACTCTACGCATTGGTTTGTTTTGAGTGTTGCAGAAGTAGGTACCAAAAACCGAGTTCCGAGCACAGAAAAGAATTACAGACAGAGGCCACATTTGATCTCAAACTTGCGCCTCGTGCTCTCTTTCACAGCATGGAACATTGATTGTTTAGATTTTTTTATAACGCTTGATGCAGTTTGTTTTCATTTGATAGCATTTACATTCCTCTAGTCTCTACAAATATTAACAAAAATTAGCAAAATTTTTGAAATTTAAACAAAGAGAACGTCCGCAGTAAATGTTTCAGTTTTCACTTTAGGGATAAATACGGCCTCTTTTAGTAAATTGTTATTTGTATTCCGAGCCTACCTCTTAGGCGGTTTATGGAAACTGACTTAAGCAGATTGATCATCGAAACCTACTTAAGCAGATTGAATTGGCTGCGGCCGTACTTACCAAAAATTAGCCGGGATAGTCGGGATGATTCTATGTCTTGCAATTGTCACAAATTGGGTAAGGTTGGGCAGTGGGAAACACTTACACCATCAAGAACTAAACAAAGATTCTGATGAAAGATTTCTTTTCTTAATTTTTCAATTATTTTTACCATTTTTATATTAATTGAAGGTTATGTAAGAGCTCACAAGTATCTCCCAAATGTATGTTATTGACAAATATTGAAAACAACATACGAAATTTTGGAAAAAGTGGCAAATATATATGGGTAGAAACCATTTTTGACAGAGCCACTAATTAGAGATTTAGTCTAGGACCATGCATCGCAATCCAAACTTATGTCGTCTGTCCACCTTTAAGCCTGTCCATATACGAGTATATGTAAATATACAATCCCAACAATTCAAAATGTGGTTCGTTAATTTTTGCAATCTTTTAATTATTCGCTATGACTTCATCAGCTGTAACAGTTATTTCGAATAAAAGAAAGTGCAGATAGTTTTTTCTTTACTACTCTCTTTTTGGCGACAGCTGTTAAAGAGCGACTCCTGCTCTTACGCATTTGCGGCATGTAAAGTAAGATAATGTAGTCTCCATGGATCTGGCAATAACAATAAAGCCTCTTCCATTCTAAGCCGTATAAACATTAATTTTAGATAAATCATTTTATCTCCTAAATAGAAGTAAACTGTAAGCCGTATCTTTAATCTTTAGAAGTATCATTAAATTTGAAACACTAAAATATTATATGTAGCTATGATTATATGTATGCTTTTCGGATTATTTCATAGAATTTTTTACAGCATACATTAAGGAGAATTATTTCATTTCCGCCTTTTGTCAATTTGTAAATAATCTCTTGCAGTCAGTGGTGTATCTCAGAAAAATAAACTACTTCATAACTACAGTTAATTTCCAACATAAACTGTGAATCCACTTTTCCACTTACCTGCTGTTTTCCCACTTAAGCACTCAATAGCTTTCAGTTGTCCTTCCGCTCGTTGTTCAGAGCACGCCATTTTGCTGGCATTGGTAGTTGCACTAACTTCTCATTACTCTGTATTTTCAACAATTTGCAACTAAAGTAAACTCTACCTAAGGTCACATGTGTGTTGGGTCACTTTACCCTGACGAGTCACATTATCATGTTACTGCAGTCGAGAGTAATCCAGCTTCGTGACTGGTGGAATTATTGCAGGGTTTAGCAAGTTCACTGTACGTAGGTATGTGTATGAATGTGGTTATGTGAGATTTTTTTTCAAAGGCTTTTCTTTTCTCTCACTGTCTCTGGGTTCGTTTTGTCACTTAATTATTACATTCCCTTAGCAATTACTTAGCACTTATGTGTGAAAATTATTTCAAGTATTGCCGAGGGGTTGTTAGTTTTTCAGCTAGAATTTAAATCAACGGCAGCTGAGTAATGGAGCAATTTTATTATTTAATAAAGAGATTAATTTTAAAGGGAATGTTGTGTTGGTTGAGTTTTCTTTTTCTGGAAATAATCCTAAAACTATGCTTTAATTACTAAACCTCAAATTATGCTATAAGCTTTATTATATCAATTCAAAGGTATTCAACATGTGGAATGTTCATAAGATACCACCTAAAACTTCCCCCTATACCATGTGTATTAAATTGCAAAAACCAAAGATTATTAAGCTTTTTGTAAAAGTATCTAAGTAAATGTTGGAAATTTTAAGCTGATACGTAAATTAAACGGAAACTTACCGCAACCTCTGCCTTCTTGGGGGAGGGCCCGGCTGCCTGAAAGGATTTAAAGGCAAACCTTTTTGGTATTTTACATAGCAAATTCTACCCTTTGTAAGGAAACCATAAAAATGTTCTTAAGCCCCTTTTTAGAGCACAGGCAGTGTGCTCTACTGTTTCAAATGTGCGCTAAGTCATGACGCTTTGGAAAATAGTTGAAAGGCACAAAATTGTATGTTGCGTTTAGGGGGAAAAAGGTTGCTTGTATACATTTCATCCTCTTTACTTGCCTATTTATTCGAGGGGGCTTTCATCAACATGTTCTCCTTAAATATACAACACACACACACAGTATATACATGGATGCGTAGTATAAACCTCTATTATAATTTGTGCGCCTTTAAGCCCAAAAATAGGCAGTAGCAGTTATTTTTCAAGCAAATTCCAGGAATACTCAAATAAATGTCAAAGAAAATTCTATGATACTAATGGAAAAATTAGTCATACTTTAGGCAACTTACCTGGCATTTATGTTTTGCTTGAGCGATAAAAAAAACTAAATATTTGATTATTTTTCCAATTCTGTTTTATTTCTGTTTCCTTTGCTTTAGTAATTTAATAATAATATTCACATATTTCCTTAAATTTCTTTCTGCTTTTTTTTCTTTGTTGGGTTTTGGTTAAAAATTCGTGTATTTTTTATAATTTGTTTTTTTCTTTCGCAGTTAGTTTCGTATCATAATTATTTACAGAATATAATTTAGATGTTCGTTTTTCATCAGATGGGAAATTATAAAAAGTATTCAAATGTATAAAATTATGTTAAAATACACACGAAATTAGGTATTTTAAATGTAACGCTGTTAGTTACACTATTTTGCAGTAATAATCATAATAATGATAATGATAACTATTTTATTGATGATAATTATAATTTAAATGCATCAGTTCTTGTTTCATTTTTTATGGTTAATTTATCATGTATATCTGCGTTCTGTTTTTGCTGCTTTTTCGTTTTCAAATTGGACTTTCTTCATTGTTTAATATTATTATTTACAAACTTTAGAAATAAATTATTATTATATCGGTTTCTACATTTCGTGGTGTACTCGAGTGTTTTAAATTTTTTTTTGTTTTCTTCTTCAATGTGTTATTACTATTTAAGTTTCTTAGCGCTTAATTGTTAATTCGTTTAAAATTATTTATCTATTAGTTATTAGTTTGTTCTTGTTCTACAATTAGTATCACGATTGTCTTTTTAAAAGAAAACTTTTAAATGAAATTAACATAACAATTGAGTGTTTAATGTAAATGAGTGTTTAATATAATGAGATAAATGAATGAGTTAAGAATATTAGAAAAATATTTTTGATGTTATTCAGAAAAGATACGTTAAATGTCGGAATTGTTTAAAAAATTATTGATGCGCAATTAAGTTCCCGCTGTTTGGCAATAGATGGCGCCAGCTGTAAGCACTAGTCTATTCTGCAATAACCTAAACGTCACAAGTCAAGCTTAGGCATATGGTAAACATGCCGCCTCGACAAAATAATGATTTACTTTTGGCGTCATATTCTTATGGTTGTGTGAATATTTATTATATGATTTGTGCCAAATAATCGTCATATGTGGGAAGTACTGATTTTCTTCTTTTAATCGAAGAAAACGGCGGTTCAAGCTCCTCGAGAGCTTCAACACTTTACGGAGATGCTACTTTACGTGAAACAACGTGTAGAGATTGATTCCGTCGTTTTAAAGACCGTGATTTTAACGACCGTTCACGTAAACGAAGACGAAAAACCTTCGAAGACACTGAATTGATGGCATTGCTTGATGGGGATCCATATCAAACAGAGCTAGGGCTTCCTTAAATATTAGCCGCTACCCGGCAAGCCATTTCAAAGCACTTGCATGCGTTGAGAATGATTCAAAACCGAGGAATTTGCGTTCCTTATGAGTTGAAGCCAAAAACGTTGAGCGTCGTCTTTCCGGCTGTGAACAACTGCTTCAGCGACAAAAAAAGGAAGGGTTTTCTTCATTGCATTGTAGCGGGTGATACAAAATGGATTCATTGTCCATTGTCCATTCATGCTTCTACGTCATCGCCTTGGCCGAGTAGTCGCGCTGCGAAAGTTATGCTCTGTATTTGGTGGGATCAGGTTGATGTTATTTATTATGAGGTGTTGAAATCAAGCAAACAAATCACTGGGGATCGGTATCGACCTCAATTAACGAGATTGAGCCGAGTTTTGCGCAAGAAAAACCCACAGTACGAGGAGACGCACACAAAAGTGATTCTTCAGTATGACAACGCTCGGTTTTACGTAGCCAAGCCCGATAAAACCTTCCTGGAAACGCTGAAATGGAAAGTCTTACCCCATCCGCCATATTCTCCAGATATTGTGTCGTTCGATTATCACTTGTTCCATTCATATGATGACATGAAGGAATGACTAGATTTGTGAATAACCTCAAAAGGTGAACAGTTTTACAACGACGGAATTCGAGCTTTGCCAGAAAGATGGGAAAAAGTAGTAGCTACCGATGGACAATACTTTCATTAAATCATCTGTAAATATGTTTTCATAATAAATTTTTATTTAAAAAAAAAAAAACAGCGAGAACTTAGTTAGGCACCTAATAATTATTCTATTTGCTGTGAGTGTGAGATAAGAAAGAACAACAATTGCCATTTGAAAATAAAATTAAGAGTTTTTAAAATGAAAAGTCCAATACATTTTTATCGATTCTGAAAACAGAACACGGTAAACGATTAAGATATATGTCCAAATTAATGCTGCCAACAATTTGCATGATTCAATAATCCCGAGATAATATCTTTAGTAGTTTAAAATTTTGTACTTAGATCCGTTCTGATTCCTGATTAAAAACATTTTTGATGAAATTGTTTAAATCTTCCCAGGAAATTTTGGTTTGATGTAAGTCATCGGAATTGCGGCCATGTTAAAAGCAAATTTTTTCCACACGCAATATACAGGATTACTTTACAGTTCCAATGGAAAGTGATATTTTTTAAAAATTACTAAAAAGATAGTTTTCCTAAATTAAAGCTATAAAGCATGGCATGAACTTAAGAGAAGAGCTCCATGCAATTTATACATATATTTTTAAAGAACTGCCCTATTTGTGCGTGTGGAGATATGAAACGGGCTGTAATTGTGTGGAATGTAAGATAAGGAGGTGCTTCTGACATGACGACTCACATGACTAAGAACTACATATGTAACAGGTGGGCGAAATCGGGCCGGTAGGAATTAACTATGGTAGCAGTTGACTAAAATTGGCCATTTCAGCTCTTACATTTTTTTAGCTACCGCCGTACCTGAGGACATGGTTATTGAAAAATGCCACCAAAATACGAGTTTTCACTTGACGTTATGTCTCGGAAGTGCCACAATTGAGACAAATGGGCACAATAGAAAGAGCTTGTTCATTGAAGAACTTACAACCACTTTTTTATTAAGTGCCATTTACCATTGACATCACCATTTATTCATTAATTAAAGGCCAAATATGACACTTTACAATGAATGGCCCAAAGTGTGGACATGCTTATTGGAAAATACGATAGCATAAAATTCTTATATTCACTCGAATAATGGGCAAATTCCTTATGTAATAAAACAATGTATAAGTTAATTTTATAAATTTATTTATAAATTTTAATTTCACAACATCATCCGGAGGATTAAGTGAAATAAAAGGGTTTTACTTTTATTTGACACAACCAGAAACGTGACTCTCACAAGGAGGCATTTAAGGCACCAAGTTCTTTTGACTAAATGGTTTTCATGATTTATTAAGTCGATTGAGCGATGCCTGTCCAACTGGAGGACACGATAACTGGCATAAATCCTTCTGAAGCTTGACAAAACGGAGCATAACGTAATGTAAAGTTATGCATTTATCGGTTTCAAAAGTAAAGTTTAATAAAGCTATGATTTCAATGAAACTTTTATTTCATTATAATGCTTGGTTCTGGACATTATGTACGAAATACATGGATAGGTTGTAGCAGTGGATCCTTTTGAGGTTCCTACAGTGTCATTTTCAAAAAAGGACAAATGACACTTCCAAAGCATAATGCGCACCAAACAGTCACTTTTTCCGGATGCAATCGCTTACGGATTCTCCGAGCCCTATATGTTTGTTGACGTAACCACCGAGAAGGAAATGAGCTTCATCGCTGAAGAAAATTTTGTTCGATTGAAAGCCCTCTTTCGAATCACAATTTTTGTAGTATGTTTTAACTGTTTTTACGATTGAAAACGCATTTTTTGAATCAATACTTTTGTAGTCAGTTTTAAGTATTTTTATGCGTTCTTCGATTGTTAAACGATCCATATTCGTAAATGGCTAACCTCACACGACTAAGAACCACATATGTATAAAGTATAAATAAATAACGCTTCAGATGACAGGTATTTAACAGCTGACAGTCTTGTCAGACCGGCAGTTTCAAAACGGCTAAATGGAGAACCCTGTATTTTGCTACATCGTAAAGCAAATTTCTAGATGGACTATATCGGCACACATTTTCTGATACCTTCCATACAAATTGACCGATTTTTCGAAATATAGGCTTTTCCTACGATTCCTCACACCTGGACTGCAGTAACTGACCTATATATTTGTCTATTGTAATCACTTATGACTGCTAACAGAATTTGAAAAAAAATCAACCGAGTAACCATATCTCTCCTCATGTACCTCCCAAAGCAAGCAAATCCTAAACAGTTCCTTTTAATTTATGCCAGAACTTTAAACGCCTTGGGCATGACACAATTGATGTATTGAACAAATGTGAATGCCAAATTAAATAGAACAAGCCGATTTCAGAGCAAAAAATTACCAATTTTGAATACTGCATGAATCAAAATCTTGGAAAATTCGTAGAAAAGAAACATGAGTACACTTGCTCATATTCAATGGCAGCTTATTTAAAGGGCACTATTTATTAAGACTCTTTATGGTCTTTTGAAGAGCTAAGACATCAGTAATTACAGGAAATTTTAAAAATAATTTTGGATTATCCGCATAAAGCAAACAGTTTTGGTTATATAGATAGGGTGGCGCATAAGCAACGCTAAGATTTAATCAGTGAATACATTTTTTGTTCAAGTTTTTTTTTCGCCTCTTTACAGAGTTATCTAAATAATTCTTGGGAAATTTATGATGGAAAGTCTCAGCACAAAATAAAGAACCAAAGTTGCTAAATTTTACTTTACCATTCGATTATTCAAATTATATCGAAATTTCTTTCATGTTCGAAATGCTCCTAGCGCTCCAACAATTTACCAATTGGTTCAGCGTTTTGGGCAACAAGGGGCTGTCTGTGATCTTCCGTGTGCTGCGAGTCCTCGTGCAGGTCGAAATGAAGTGACCATTGCTCGAGCGCCAGCAAGTATTGATTAAAACCCCGAAACTTCCACCAGACGACGTTCTCAGCAGTTTGAGTTGTCTAGGCGTCTTTGTGGTCTTTGCAAAACATTTTACATATGTTACATCTTTTCCCATATAAGATACAATTGGTTCACGAGTTAAAAATGATGCACAAGAATGCATTCAACATAGTCGCCGTTAACATTACTTATGCACCACCCTTTAGAAACAAGTCGATATGTCATTATCAAAAAGCGTGAATAAGAATGATCCAACTATGTTCCCTTGTGGCATAACTGAAATTTGAATATATGAAAAGGATTCAAATTTTTCAACAAAAACTTTGAACTGCCTGTCTGTTAAATATGATTTTATCTACTTTAAATTTGCCTCTGTTTGACTGGCTTACCTTTTCGAAGTATACTAGAAATCGGTGCTTTAACCGCCGGTAAGCGGCTGAAAAGTATTCTAGCTAAAAAAAGTATTTGTTCAATATGGCTTGCTATTCGCCTCTAAACATTTCTTTAATACACTCTACATACAGTCCGACAGGAGTACAAATAAATATGAAAACGTCCGATTTAATATGTTAGTATTAATTTAACCCTTTAATTGTATCCTTTTCCTGTGCATCACAAATATTATCGAAAGTCAACGGGCGATTTTCTTTCAACGAAGGTTTTTTTTTATATTGGTTAAACAAAATAAAATTCGGCAAATGATGAAATTAATTAGACCAATTTAAAATATTTATACAATAACAAACATGAATTAAAAAAAGAAAACGGTTTTCTAAACTATTTCTGCTTGCAATATTGCATTTTTAGATATATTCACTATATATGTATATACAGGAAAAGTTCAGCGTTAACTTCCGTTTCCGTTGAACACTTTAACGATGTTCGAGTATTTACCCTACTCGAAACGATAGTGTTTTCTATTTAGTTTTAATCGTTTTTTTTTCTTCTTTTATTAAATACGGTTTAATAGTTAGGCTTTTGCTAAATTTATAACTATGAATGTAAATAATGCTAAGGTTAAGCTAATTATCATTTTTCCAATAATATTATTTATATATAATATTATATATCTATGCATATTTATGTATATTCATATTGTTTTACAATATATTTCTTGTTTTAGGAATCAATGGCCCTTTCTTTGAGTGTCTCTCCTTCTGTGTGTGGATTCGTCGTATTCGTGTATGTGTGTGGGTGAGTAGTACATCTAATATATATATATATCCTTCAACTTAACTGTTAAATTCCTTAAGTGGCGATAACATACGATATCCTTTACGTTTTATCAGAGTGTGACTAGAGTAGTTTGACATTGGCTGGGGGGGGGGGGGTATAAAACTTTAACAACTGTGTATTTTGTATTTTGTTTTTGTCCTTACGTTTCTTCGCTACCTTCCATTCTAATTATATTCATTTACACTACTGTCGCATTTACAAAAAGACATAATTTACATCATTCATCTGTACATACATCAAACACTGCGCCGTCTGACGGCGCTCCAACGGCAGCACTCTCGGAGTTCATTAGCGTGGTATGGGATGGCGAATGTGTTGCAAGTTAGACGCAGCGTTCGAGGTAAAAACAAACCGACTTAACTGACTGAGCCTTATAAAGCCTTTTTGCTTTCATTTAGTAGGAAAGTGGAAGAGTTTACGATTATCAAAGCGTCATACCGCACAGAGGCAAAACGATGACAACAAAGGAGATGAGGAACAATTTCTCACTGGAACTACTTAAGGCTGAGGCTTGGCATAGCAGGTCTTCAGGGAATATTTCCAGAATCGGCATTTGTTTGCCAGAGGTGGGATCGTGGCAGGTATTGGCTCGAGCACGCTGGAAAGAATGAATGTAGAAAACCAGAAAAGTAATTAGCAGTGGGCAAAGGAGTTGGTTGCAATAACTTTTAAGACAATTTAAGGAGAAATAAAAAAAGAACGCTTACACGTAAATCACGTGAACTTAAGGGAAGCTTTTGTTTTAATGAAATAAGAAAACATAAACATTTGTTTTAGAAACTAAAATCACAGACGATATCATTGAGCAACAACTGAACCATTTACCTGAACCATTTTCTTCATGTCATCCTTTTGTATGACCTTTATCTGAGCTGATTCCCTTAGCCATCTTCTGAGCCAGTGGCCAAACCACACTAGGCCACACTCGCATTCTAAAGGATTGTGTGACGTATCCAGACCACCCATTATACTGCGCGTGCCCACCGTATCCCAGTAGGTTTTATTGGGATAGAAACTGTCCGCGGCTAGAGCATTGATTTTATTATTCGATATGTCTATCGATAGATGTGGCACCGCTCTTAGCGTGTAGAATATGCCGGGAGGCAAGTCCGAGATTTTTGTATGCGATATCTTTACCTGCAACTTTTGGTTGCGTGCCAAACCCTCGAAGGCATCGGGGGATATAGTTTGTACATTGGCACCATACAGCTCCACCAAATGAAGCTTGGTGTTATTCGTAAGCTTTGCCAGCAAGTGGGACCCCACATTGGCGTCTATACATTGAACCTTCAGCTCCTGCAAACCCGGTATGCGGGAAACAATCTCCCCCAGATTGCTGTGTGCGGTCAAATGCAGTTTTCTCAGTGACTTCAACTTGGCAAACGCCAAAGGATTTATGATTTTCACATCTAAAAGATTCAGTTCGGACAAGTGCCTCAGCGACACCATATCGTGCACAGTTATCCTCCTTAGAGGATTGTGGGCCAAATCCAAAACCCTCACTGAAGTTGGCAGATGTTCCACCGCACAGGAAGCGTTAACAAACTTATTGTGTGACACATTCACAAACCTTAACTGGCGCATTTCATGCAAGGGCGACAACTCCTGCAAAAAGTTGCCACTAACATCCAAATAGGAGAGATGGGGCAGATTTAGCTGGGGCAGCACGTAGAGGCCCATGTTAAAGATCTTAAGTCTTCTTAGGCGTGGCGTGTGCAGGAAGATCTCTTTGAGATTAGTGGTGACCAGGGGATTGGCAGACAAATCGAGGTTGGTTAGATTATTCAAGAAGCTGAATGTGTTGTCAGGTAATACTGTTATTTTGTTATCGGATACATTGATGTCGTACAAAAACTGAGAATTGATGAACATGCTGGAATCCAAATACTCCAGCAGATTGGCTGACATTTGTATGTTCCTCAGAGTGAATCCGACATCGGAGAAAGCGGGCACCGGCCATACCGTAAGTTGATTATCGGATATATCCAAATACTCCAGTCGGGTGTTCATGAATACTTCCCGTGGCAGAGCTTTTAGTTTATTTGATCTTATCTTCAGTATTCGCAGCTTACGTAAATTTGAGAATTGTTCCACTTGTAACTGATCTAGCCGATTGAAACTTAAATCCAATTCTTGTAACGAATTTAAGCCTTGAAAGCTGCGGCGCCTTAAACTGGAGATGTTGTTATTGGCCAAATTCAAAATCTCCAGGAACTCCAAATCCCCAAAAGCGTGATTGGCCAAACTTTGAACGTTATTGTGGGCCAAATTTAGGAACCGTAAAGTATTAACCATATTGGCAAAGCTGTCGGTTTTGCTTATAAAGTTATGGCTCATATCCAAATTATATATGTACATGTACGATGACAACTGGTCCTCGAAGTAGGATATCCGGTTGTAAGTCAAATTCAGTTTCAACGGTGTGGTGGTATTGGAAACATAATGAAAGGCTTTTAATGAAAATGTACACAAATTGTTAAACATCAGGTCGACGGCTGCCAGATTGGGCAGAGTCATAAATGCTTGATGGCTGATGTTGGAAATTTTGTTGAACGAGAGATCGATGTAGCGCAAAAACTCCATGTTCATGAAGGCATGTTTTTCTATAATCCTGATTTTGTTTGACTGTAGATTCAGAGTTTGTAAATCGCCCAAGTTTTGGAAGGTCTTGGTGGCTACTTTGTCCAGAGAATTATAGCCCAAATCGATTTCCACCAAACGTGAATGCACCTCTGGTATAAACAACCCTTTTGGTAGAGATTTCAATTGATTGAATCCCAAATTTATGTAGGAAAGTTCACGCATGTTAGAGAAGGATTCATTATTCAAATGTTTTAAGTTATTGTTATCCAGACCTAGCCACATCAGCTGGGACAAAGGATACAAAGCGTCTAGAGGATCAATGGACTCCATGCTTCTCGCAGGGAAAACAGCGAATGATAATTCCAGTATCTTCAGACTTTTAGACACATTTTCAAATACCATGGGATGATGAATGTTGATGTCGTTAAAACTTAAAGAAATTTCCTGGATCTGATCCAGGCCCGCAAACGAGTTTAGATGCAAATGGGTGATTTTATTATTTCTCAACAAAATTGTTTGCAGATTAGAACCCCAACCGTCCACCGTGAATATACTTTCTGGTATATCGCCTATGGAGTTGTAGCCCATATTCAGATACGATAAATTCGTGTAGTTTTTTAGACCCAAAAGGGGTATCATTGTAAAATTGTTCCCACTTAACGAAAGTACTCTTAAATTTTCAGTATTTTCGGGCAGATTAGTTAGTTGGTTGATGTTATTCGATGTTAAGTACAAGTATTTTAAACGATTCAGTCGGCTTATGGCTCCCGGCACCGCATTCAGATTATTGCGTTCCAAATCCAAATATTCCAAGGAGTCTTCAATGCCCTCAAAGGCATTCACATGGATCCTCTCGATCATGTTGAATGCCAGTACCAAATGTACAATGCCAATGTCCTTGAAAACTGCTGTTGGCAATTCTCGGATGTAATTCTTTTCCAAATTTAAAGCTCTGATATGAACATCCGAGAAGTTCGTTTGAAAACAATCCGTTTCTAAGACGTCTATTAGATTCTTGCCCAGATCCAGTTTCTCTAAATGGATTCGCACTTGTCTGACATCGCGCGTTTGCACACTTTTCAGCAAATTGTCTCTCAGGGATATGATTCTCAGCTCATATAAGTGCTCAAATAGATGGTGGGGAAAGGCAGAGAGCAGATTTGTCGAAAGGTCGATGGTTATAAGACTTCGAGGCAGAAAGTTGGGTGATATATGATAAATTCGATTATTGGATAGATCGAGCCACAGCAGTTTCTGCAAACGATTGAAAGGTTTTCCTATTGGGTGGCTACTCGCTGTGTGTGTCAGACCTGGTATGGTATTAGATGCTACGTGTGACCCCTTAAGGTGTTCATCCCTGGTTATGGTTTGTATGGCAGCGGAGGAGGGATGACTAATGCCGTCATGCTGAGTTGTGGGTGACACCTCGGTTATATCGTTACCGGCCAAATGCAAAGATCTCAGAGTGTCATGTTGAGATTCCCAGTTGACATCTAAAGAGGTTATGTGGTTTCTGTGGGAACAGGAAAAAAGTAAATGGCCAGTGAAGAGGTGATATTTATAGGAAAAACTCGTTCTATAATTTATAGTCGCATTTACCTCTGAGCTACAAGCCGCGTTAACGAATGTAGTTTTTGTAAAGCCTCATAGGGTATGTATTGCATTTTGTTACCAGATATATCGAGGGTCATTAAACTGTGAGTCATCGTACTGGAAAGAGAAAAACAATGGATGGTATTGAATTGATTATGCAGTTATAATATCAAAGAAGGGTAGTAATATTGAGTATGGTAGTTTTCTAGTTACCGCAGGGATTCAAAGAAGGATAACGAAAGAAATATTTCAAAGGTTAAGTTAAAAATGTAAATGAGTATTCGATGAGAGCAATGAATAAAATTTGAAACTTTAAAGCTGCATTCACAATATTCGCGACATTTTCATTTCTCGTCCATATCTTTTTTACTCACATAAAGAGGTTTCCTGTCTACCACTGAAATGTAACTCAAGTTCTGTACAAGAACAGGATCTGCTCCATTTTTAGGTATACTTTTATTAGAAAGAAAATAATGAAAGTGGGAACTTCAAATTGTCAGTGAAAACTATTTGCTGCAAAAACTATATTTGAACAATCGTGTTATCCTTGCAATATTTTAAATGTAAATATTCCGTACAAAATGTATACAACATCCAAAATATAGAATTGTGTGCCACATTCGAAAAAAAGCAAACAAACCCAATATCACTTTTGTTATCAAGTCGTAGAAAGAGATTGTACGAAACATCAGTTTTTTTTCTTGTTAGTAAAGGTGTCCCAAAGCTAAATATGCTATGGCATTAAAGTTCGGAAGCAAATAATTAAATTTTTTATATATAACCAACCAGTTAGCTGTTTAGACGAACGTTTATTAACATATTTTGTTAACTACATATACATTGCAAACGCCCGCCAAAAGTGTCGCTAGCATTATGAAGGCAGCTTAGTCGCACGCACTAACCAACGTACCTTGATTGATTTTAGGTCAAGTAGAAACTTTAATGAAGCGTTGAAGGGAATTTACTTTGACATTATATTTGAAAGATATAGAATTTTTCAGCAGTCAATCATTTGTCATCAACAAAAGACTTGACTTTTCTCAGTATGGCGGAAGGTTTACCAATATAATTAAACTCTGAAAAGTTATTCCGCTAAAAAACCATCAATACAGGGAAATGACGGACAAGTTATCAATACTAAGTTCCAAAAATAAATTTCATATGAATTACTATCGATTATAATCCCTTCAACAGATAGATGCTACTATTTAGTTTTGTGCAAAAAACTTGTTTGTTTTTTTTTTTTTTTTGACTCGCCAAATTTTTCGAGGATTTCTTCAGGTACGGGGCTTGCAATCTGGAAAATACCTGGACATTTCATTATCTAGTAATAATACAAAATGTCTGCGTATCCAGCTCAAATTTAAAATAAAATTGCGTATTTGTTAAAAGGTATGTATATGTGGGTAAATCGCATTTGCAGCCAATTTTGTTGCAGCCTTTTGCAACCTTCTGCAACAAAATTGGACAGAGCGATTGGAAAAATCTGGGAAGCAAGCTAACATACATGTCCACAGGACTTAACTCGCGATGCAAAATATAACTATGATAATTTTTTAAATGGAAGTTGTATCATTGTAAATATTGTAAAGGCAACTTACTACTTTTTCCATATATTTACTGGGTTAAAATTATTGGCGAAATTTAACGCGAATTGGCTGAATAAACAATTATCGTTTATGTAAAAAAGTAAATAATGAGTCTTTATACCGCTAAAGAAGGGCCCGATTTGCGCCACAGTTTTTTCATAAGTAGTACAGAAATTTCACCCAGGCGAATTTCCTGGCACTTTTCATTTCATTTCATTCCATTTCATTTCATTTCATTTCATATCATTTCGTTTCGTTTTGTTTCACTTCATTTCATTTCAGTGATCACTTGATCAATTTATTCCAGTTTTATAGAGAATTACAAAGCAATGTAATGGAGACAAATTTGGACTACTACATGACATGATACAAATAGCAGAAGAACGCTTGAATTTCGAAAAATCGATCATTTTGTATGGGATGTACCACGTAGTAATGTGCTTCGTTTTCAATCTGAGGCAATACACTTATTGATTTTTCTACAAATTTTGCTAAACATTATAGAGCAATGCAATAGACAAAAACGTATGTTACTTTAGCTTGAGCATTGGAAGTTAAATGGAGGAAATTGAATATTGCAAAATCGGTTAATTTATATGGCAAGTACTAGAAGGGGTGGACCGATACAGTCTATTTACAATTCCAAAATACGATGTGGCACAATATTAGACTGTGCCAAGTTTGTAAAAATTTCTAAAGATTTAGCAGTCTTCGTGTCCAGCAGTTAGACAGTTAAATGGACGGATATCGTTCAATCGACTTAATACATTTGGTCGAAGGATGCTTGGTCTGTCAGATGCTTCCTTCTGGATGTTACATTTTTAGCTTAAACAAATGGCACATAGACAGCTTCATTCCTCCAAGTGAGTTTCACAACGTGACAGAATTAGTCAGCTGCGATGTACTTTATCGGAAAAACAATTTTACGATTAAGACATTTTTCAGAATTCCCTACTGAAAGTTATGTGTAATAAAAATGAATTTCGATTTTTCAGCTCGCATAGTCCATTAACTTGTATTCAGCTGTTTTCATACAATATTTGGCGAATAATTGAATAAATGTCGAGCAAAATATTTCCCATGTACAATTTATACAATCGCCGTATAAAATCAACCAGATGCTTCATATATTTAGCTGTACAATAGTATCAGATGTGTATGTACTCGTACGTTTAAATAAAAATAAACATTTTTCACTGCAACAAATTTTTAATATTTTACAAAATGAAAGCATATTCTCGCATCTCATTCGAATGCAATTCATTCAAAAATAGCCCAGAGTACAACGAAATGTACAAATCAACTACGAATATACCTACGTACAAACACATATCTACTCATATCTGTCTGTGTCTGCATACAGAAACACCGCTTTACTCGCTTTCATATGAGTAATGAATGGATATTGTGTGAAGGTTAGCAATAATTAAAATATATGTATGTACATATATAGAGTACATACATACATATGCAAACATCTAATAAAAATTAAAATGCATTTTGTATTACAACATTTTACAATTATAATGTCAATAGACAGATACCCATCTATTTATAATTGGCACAAACACAGAGACACACATAAACGTTCACAGAAGCCATCTCTTGTGCGATAAGGTTCATTTGTATGAATTGCTTACAGGCACAAATACATTTAAACAATTGCCAGGCAAATAATGTTTTGTTAATCGCTCGACTGTCTTTGGAGTGGTTAGATGTTCATGTACTCGTATGTTTGTGGTTGTATATTGGATGTAGGTACTTATAAATGTATGCATAGGTATACTTGTATAAGTAGTAAGAAGAAATCCATTATTTTGTAAGGATATTGAAGGCTTCACTTAACATGGTTAGAATAATCCGATTTAGGTCAAATATGTGCCATTATATTCGATAACATATTGTCAGTTTGAAGGTTATGCCATTATGCTTTTCTAATAGAAACCAGCCGATTTCCACAATCTTTTCTTGAAGCGAAGTTTTCACCAACAACATCATTTGCCATGTATACGAACAGGCAGTAATCACTTGGTGGCAGGTCGAAACTATCTGGTCCACATAATAAACTTCCAATCAAGCCCCCGGAGCTTCTAGCGAGTCGCTATCGCTATGCGTGACCTAGCATTGTCCTAACGGAATACAATATCCCACACATTTGTCAAAGCTTGATCCTTCTGGGCGATTGCTTTCTTCAGATAGTCCAATTGTTGACAGTACAGGTTGGAATTAACAGTTTGGCCGTAGCGTTATAGCTCACAGCTAAAAAAGTCAGTAAAACTTTCCTTAACATCAAATCCGACTCGGCAATCATTTCCGTCGGCTCACCGTGGGTAGGTGAGTGCACGAAATAATTTAAATCAAGCTCCCGGAGTTTTTGGGGAGTCACTGTGGATACGTATCGCCTGATATTGTCCAGATGGAACACTGTTCCTGTCCCAGTGAACAAAGCTGGCAGCTTCAGGGGATTACTTCCTACAGACGGTCAAATTATCGAAAGTACAGAGAGTCCACGGGGGTTTAACGTGAGTCTTGCTGTGAAGGCCTTACCAACGGTGTGCTTATCACACTCAGTATATTACAATGCATTTGCAGGCGACTATTTTCGACTATTTAGGAATAGGGGCTGACAATTGCGGTAGAATGCTCCCAAAATTGTCGCCCCACAGCAAAAGAGTACAGACCGGAAATTTTTACACATCTGCGGATGCGGAGACGGTGAATACTACATTGCAAGGAAGCAGTGTCCTTATCCTCTCGGTGAGGGGGAATGGCAACCATGACATGTAGACATAGGATAACCCTTGCCTGCTCGTACGTTCAGAGAGATTAAAAAGACACAGATGATAGGGCACGAATCCGAGACCTGCCCGTGTAAACACGGGGACCAAACAAGACGTCTGGTCAAACCCTGCAGCTAACTATAACTTTTCTAACCATCAATCTTGGTTTGGTTGCCGATTATGTCGACTTACCGCGAGTTCATCACGACTTATCTTTAACCACCAGTCCGCTTCAGAAATAGTTAGATTTTGTTGTGATTCAACCGCGATTCTTACGTTAACTCGTGTGGCATCCCTACATCGAGTTTGTTTTTGTATCCACCATTATTCAAGTAATTCTGAACGGTTTTTTGTGCAATGCTTAGCTCCTGAGTAGTCTAAATAAACCTTACATGACAGTCGAACTTGACAATTTCATTATTCTATCGACATTTTCCACAATTATTCTTTAGAGCGTGGTGTATATTTGACATCAAAATTACCGGAACGGAATCAACGAAAGCTAAATTGCGTATTTTCAGTCGTCTGCCTTGGGTTTTCGCCTTCATCGAAAAAAAAAACTGTAAAATATGCCGTATTTTGCTCTCAAACAATACAAACTCACGCAATCACAAAATGTATGAGTATCTTTATCTATATAACGCCATCTAGCATGATCCGACTGCAGTTATACAGCGCGAGATAGAGATCACTAAAGCCATCTGATGGGAAAATAATGAATTTTTTTACTTATATCCGTATTATATCCGTATTATATTTATGTTATATTTCCGTCCTTATATATATTTTATACATATAAATAAATACATATATATATATATATACCTATATATATGTATATATATATGACTAAGAACATCACATACACACACGCACAATGCATTTATTCGCAAATACATATAATTGTGAATACGTTTTTATACAAAAATGCCGCTGTGACTGTAGTTGGGTGTGTTTGTGTTTGCGTGTGGTTTTCTATGTGAAATGAATGGTATTGTTTTGTGCTGCTACACTATTATTAACCTTATTTTTGCTTCCTTCCACTAAACTACAATTACAGCTCAGCATTGTTGGGGTTTATATTTCCAACTTAAACTCTGAGGCTTTGTTTTAACTGGTTTGGGCTTATTTGTCGGTTCATCTGCCCGTTCCGCCGCAAATGGAACGTTTTTAAAAGTAAAGCCACAAATATTAGTTTTGTGTTTGATTATATCCAGTTTTATGAGTGTTTACTTGTTAAATGTCGCGGTTTCCATAATTGCTGTGTTTGCTCGCTTCAAACATGTACACACAGACACCATCAGCAACAGTGCACTCACACTGATGTTTGTGAGTCCACTTGTACAGACAGTAATTTCGCACACGTCCCCACACATGAACGCATAGACTCTCCCTTACAAAGGATATTATTTAATATACGCCACACTACAAGACTGGAAGGAAATTTTTGTGTTGTGGGTCTTAATTGCGATCACAGCTACTGTGAAGATATATGATTGTGTGAGTTAAGTAATTACGTATTTACATTTCCTTTTTATGTGTACAATTTACATGTGTGCGTAAGAATGTGATTGGGCTGCAGTAACTTTAACGTTTTACTTTATTATTAATACATTGATGTAATTAAGTTCAAATATTTGGTTTAAGGTGCGGGAAAGTTCTATGCCATCAGTGGTTTTATGAGGATTTATGTTTGATAGCGAAATGCAGGAGGCTTAAGATCATAATTTAATTAAAACCATTGAAAGATAATGTAGGCCAATGCGATTTGCTAGCTTGAAAAATTAATTGTTACTTGTCATTAACGTTTTTGGAATGGGAGAACAAATGTATAGATTATGCCGGATTATCCATTTTTCGGTTTCACAGGTAAAGTTAAATGACACACACATAAAGTTATGATTTCGATGAAACTTTTAATTCATTATAATGCTTACACCTTGCCATCATGTACAAAAAACAATTTCATTTTAATTACAGTCAGTGAATCATTTTGAAATAGTTTTCGACTACTTTTTCGCACATTTCGAACGGTATCTCGGCGATAACTTGACGAATGCTGGTTTCAAATGCTTCAACATTTGGTGATTATCCGCGTAAACAGTCCCACAAACAAAAGTCTAAAGGCGTCTAATCGCATGATCTTGGTGGCCAATTGACGTCGACAAAACGATAAATTACACTTCCTGCAAAATTTTCACGCAATAAAGCCAAAATTGGACTTGTTGTGTGGCCTCTGCGTCGTCTTGTTGAAACCACATATCCTCCAGTTCATAAACTTCAATTGCAGACTAAAAACGTCGTCCACAGCACTCTAAATTGAATTGGTAACGGTTCTTTGGATTATCCGCCACAGTTTCACTAACAAAAGTGACGTTTTCGGCAATGCGTACATTGCGATGATGCACAGGCCTCACCATATCTGTGACGCTTCCAGTCTCTTCAAGTTTCTTTATAATCTTGCCAATTCCTTGCACAGTAGATGGATTATGACTACCATAATCACCACGTAATGCACAAAAAGTGTCTATATTTAAATCACCACTTTTGTAGTAAGTTTTAACTATTTTTACGCGTTCGTAAATGGCAAACCTTTCACTAAATGCATAACACTTCAGATGACAGATATATAATAGCTGACAGCCTTGCCAGATCGGCAGTTTTGAATAAACTAATTGGATAACCCTATAATTAAGTGCAGAGGACTAACTGGAAAACGTCGTTGTTATATAGTCTCTTGTTGAAAAGAATGCAAAAAAAATTGAAGTTTGAAGAGGAATGCGATTATGTTGAAAGAAAAATAAAGTAATAACGATAGTTCTGGGTCTCGAATATGATTGCGTTATATCTTTTGTTTAAGTCAGGGATCAGGGATTTTAATTTTTATTCTGAAACAAGAATCAAAATTGTATTAAATTTTGTTTCTGTTTCATACAATCAAAACAGAATTAGAAACAAATTTGATCATAAACCTGAAATAAAATCATTAAAAAGTTACATTCTCTTTCAGTTTACGAAATATTTCGTTTGAAATTCATTTGAAATCTCCCAATTCAAAATTATGCAAAACATTTAAATGAAAGTGAATATTTCTATGACTCTGGTGTCGGAAATTCAAAAAATTATATATTTGAAGGAAAGAAAACAACACCGCGTTTCACTTCTTGTTCGCATATGATTACGTGTTGTTCATCCCTTATTGCACTGAACTGCAACCCTGACCTACCTTGTGGGAAGGCTGGGGTCAAGTGTCTCCAAGTCACCACTTTTGTCGACAATTTTGGTCAAAGCAGCGTCTACAGACAATTTGTTTACAGCTGTAAAGTTGTGCTTCCTCTTATTTTGAGCAGTTCATTTTGTTTAGTTTACATCAAACATGGCTGCACGCAAAATTAAAGTGTTTTATAAAAAAAATAAATAAAAGTATACACATATGGTCGAAAAAATAAGTACACCTGCTTATTTTTGCTTTTTTTAGTTACTTTAACGGAAAGTAAACATGGCAATTCTTTTCTATTTAAATAATTTTAATATGGCAATGCCTTTAAAAGTAAGAACAAAACTGGGGCTTCCCCGTTGTTTTCATTGTGAATTAATTTTGTTCAGGTGTGATTTCAGTAATTGGTCAAAATAATAAATACATTGCTCAATTCTTTAATATTTCCGCAGTCTGCTGTAGTCTTTTTGGAAAGGCTAATTATTTTACTGTTGTTGATCTATATTTATAACAAAATATTTAGTAAACAAAATCGGCCAGTCACTGTTCTCCGGAGGAGAGAAAAATGGTCTCAAGGCTAAGAGAAACTGGCCAAAGTCTTCATTCTATAGCAGAAACTGTGAATCGGACACTATTTTTTGTACAAAATGATTTAAAGCCTAAAAAGACCGTCGAAACTCGCTGAAGGCCCAAAAAAAAAACTTAAAAAACAACAGATATCATTATTGTAACACTTGCATAAAAGCCCATTTGTGTCCTCAAGAGCAATTTGAGCAGAAATTGGAAATGTAATTTCATCGCGAAGGTTTCGCCGTAGACTACAAGAAGCACATTTACCAGAACGGATAGCCAGAAGAGTTCCTTTGCTTAGACAGAAAAAATTGAAAGGCTAGATTGGCATTTGCAAAAAGTCATAAAAAAAATGGCGAAACATTTTGTGGAGCGATGAAACAAAAATTGATGTATTTGAAAACGACTGTGCCCGGAATGTATGACGCTCTAAGGGTAAGGAATTCCATGTCCGCTTTACAAAGAAAACGGTCAAACACTGGGCAATATTACGGTCTGGGGTTGTTCCTCGTGGTAAGGTAGTCAGTCCGATACATGGAATTACCGAACTATGAACTATGCTGTGGAAAGCATGCCTCTCAGATGGAAATTTCAGCAGAATAACGATCCTAAGCATACTTATAAGTTGGTAAAGGATTGGTTCCAAGATAATAATGTTGCCCTTCTTCACCGGCTAAGTCAATCTCCGGACCTACATCCAATCGAAAATCTTTGGAGAGAGTTGAAACAAAGAATTGGAAAGGATGTTCTTAAAAATAAGGATTAGTTATGGAACTTTGTTCAAAAAACTTGGTATGAAATACAGGAAGGACGGGAAGCTTATTGCCAGCATGCCGAAACGAAACTCAGTCAATTTGGCAGAAAAAACCTGATTTTTTTCTTTTTTTGCATACTTTAACTAAATGTACTCATTATTTTGTCCAATGTTTTTTGATTAATTTCTTGCATTTTGTACAATTCTGAATTAACTTTTTTTGATATTGTTTTTTTCTTGTTATTGTTTTAGTGTTTATTTTATTTCTAATGTTATAACAAAAGACATTAGTATTTGTTTTTCTTTAATTTAAATAATAATAATAATTTAAGTAATAGTAATGTAGTATGTAAGCTAGTACATAAGCATTATATGTAAACCAGTGTATAAGAGAATATCATGAATAACAACAGTAGAATGTAAGATAACATTGTATCACTGTCAAATGAC
>JAHXMU010000828.1:842468-865843 GCA_019455685.1 Philornis downsi
TAATAGAGGATAGAAACAAATCACAAGAGTATTATTTATTCTCTACAACATCAGAAGTGGGCCTTTCTCAAAAAAAAAAAAATATTTAAATCTAATGATGGAGTTCTTGGAAGAACTTTCCTTAGCCAACCTCCAATGTGTGTGCACAAATTTATGTCTTTCGTCCGATGGAACAAAACGGCAGCTAGTTATTAGATTAAAAGATGTGCCAAAAGAAGAACTGAAAAAGGTTATTTCTGAAGTGGAAGCAGACGATCAATGTGACGTTGTTCAAGGTTTGTTACAACAAAACCTTCTAGAACAAAATGTACCGTTATATCGAAATACCAAACAACAAGAAATAGAGAAAAGTACAGATGGTAAGGAAACCAACATTGAAGAAGTTAACGACAATGCAGCGACAAGTGAAAATGTACAGACAACCAACAACATTATGAACCAAACAAAACTAGCGAGCTACAATCATGAAAATATTATGACACCATCACAAATTGCTACAGAAACGGAAATTAGAGAAGAATTACAGTTTACAGTAAATAATGAAAGAAATCCCAATGTCAACCCAAATTTAAACGAAATCAATAGTGGCGACTGCACAGAACTTCCGTCGGCAGCATCTTTAAGAGACAGGGAGTTCGAACTGCTAAAGAGAGAAAATGAGCTGTTGAAACGCGAACGAGAACTTTGGCGCAGAGAAAATCAATTAATGAGATCAACTGACGTTAGAACTGAGCAGCCAGCTTCGTCCGAGATTTCCCTTAAATTAGTCAGCAGCTTCGTTACGATTATGACGGCAAGACAGATGGCAACTTTTGGGTTATGCAGCTTCGAGACATTCAACAAATATACAAACTAACTAACAACATGTTGAGAGCTTTATTCGCAACAAAATTGGTTGGCAGAGCACAAGTATGGTTGCATTCTAGACGCAACACAGCAGACGAACATGTTGATGAACTTTTGCAACAATTCTGTACGATGTTTGGTACCAAACAAACAAAGTTAGAGCTGCGTCGAAAATTTGAACAGCGTAAATGGCAATATGAAGAGAACTTTGCCGACTATTTCAACGACAAACTGATGTTAGCCAATAAGTTGTCGATGGATGAAGATGAATTAGTGGAGTATATCATAGGAGGAATTACAAATGTACAGATTCGCACACAGGCATCAATGCAACAGCATACAAATACTGCAGAATTGTTTAAGGCACTCGCGAACGTCAAGTTAGTCGCACCGACTACAGTCCGACAAAGTGAAAGCAAAACCAAAGACAATGTAGAGGGCAAACAAACATCAACTATAGCGAAGAGAGTGGGAGTAAGATGCTTCAATTGCAATAGTATTGGACATTATGCAGCTGACTGTGGCAAACCTAGACGTCAACCTGGAACTTGCTATGCTTGTGGCAGAGATGAACATGTAGTGTCTGCTTGTGAGAAAAACAAAAAGATGCTGGAAAACAAAAACAATTATGTAAGATTATTTAACTTTAGTTCAATTTGTGATAATAACACTAAATTTACTTTAGAATGCCTAATAGACTCTGGTAGCCCGATCAGCCTTATAAGAAAAGATGTCGTGCCAAGTGCTTTAAAAATATGTGAATTTCAAGATTGCTTATTTTACGGTTTAAACCATTCTGAATTAAAAATATATGGAAAATGTTTTTGTTTTATCGAAGTTTTGAATAAAATAATAAAAATTGAACTGATCGTGGTTGACGAAGATTCTATGACGTATTCTGTTATATTAGGCAGAGACTTTTTATCAAGAACAAACAGCAAAATTGTATTAGGTCAGCCAAATATTAACGAAAATGAAATTTCTATTGAGAATGTCGAAGTAGAAGAAAATTCTATTGAAATGATAATGTCCATTGATATAAGCTCGAATACTCCTGAGTTAAATCTTAAGATTGACAATTCAGTTCAACATAATTTTAGAAAAAACTTAGAGGAAATTTTTCGTAAAATATATTTGGATATGAAACGACCTTCGGAACCAGAAGTTAGGACTGAGATGAAACTAATTTTAGAAAATGTTAAACCATTTAACTGTCCTCCTCGTCGACTATCATATGCCGAAAGAGCAGAATTACAGAAAATTTTGGACGATTATTTAGATAAGGGAATAATAAGAATTAGTGAATCAGAGTTTGCGTCGCCCATTGTACTAGTACGTAAGAAAACGGGTGAGCTAAGAATGTGTGTTGATTTTAGGAATCTAAATAAATTCACGGCAAAACACAATTATCCAATCCCTTTAATTGATGATTTGTTAGAAAGATTGTCCGGCAAAAACATTTTTACAAAACTGGATTTGAAAAATGGATTTTTTCACATTCACATGAATGATGAGTCAATAAAATATACTTCTTTTATCACTTCTCTAGGGCAATATGAATTTATGAAAATGCCTTTCGGCCTGAAAAATGCACCGTCGATATTTCAGATGTTTATAAACAAAATTTTTGCGGACCTAATAAGACAAGGCAGTGTAGTAGTTTATTTAGACGATATACTGATAGCTACTGACAACATTACAGAACATTCGAAAATTTTTGAAGAAGTTATGAACAGAATGGTGAGAAACAAATTAGAGTTACGATTAGACAAATGTGAGTTTTTACAAAGTAGTGTCAAGTATTTAGGTTACAGAATTGATGCTTCAGGTATAAGAACGGATGACAAAGGCATAGATGTTATTAAGAATTTTCCGCTGCCAGACAAGGTTCATTCGGTACGCAGTTTCTTAGGTTTATGCTCTTACTTTAGACGTTTCATCAAAGATTTTTCCACCATAGCCAAGCCCTTGTACGATTTGACTAAAAAGGACAGACAGTTTGTGTTAGGAACTACGGAATTAGAATCTTTTGACACATTGAAAAAGAAACTTATAGAATCTCCTGTTTTGGCTTTGTTTAATCCATTAGCGGACACAGAGCTTCATTGTGATGCTAGCGCTCTTGGATTTGGAGCAATTTTAGTTCAAAAACATGTAGACGGGAAGTTGCACCCAGTATTTTATTTTTCAAAAAGATCTACAGAAGCAGAATCGAAATTTCATAGCTACGAATTAGAAACGTTGGCCATAATTTACGCATTGAGAAGATTTCGAGTGTATTTACATGGAAGACCTTTTAAGATAATTACAGATTGTAATTCACTCACAATGACCCTTAATAAGAAGGAGCTTAACCCAAGAATAGCCAGATGGGCATTAGAAATGCAAAATTTTGATTACATTGTAGAGCACCGTACGGGCAAACGTATGCAGCATGTAGATGCTTTAAGTCGATGTAAAGAGATTATGATAATTGAAACAAACACTTTAGAAGAAAATTTAGTGATATGCCAAAATAGAGACTCAAAACTGATTAAGCTAAAAGAACAGCTGCAAAATAAAGAGCACAAATATTATGAAATGCGAAATGGTGTGATCTACAAAAAGATAGATAAGAAAACATTATTATTCTATGTACCTGCAGCAATGGAATCTCATGTTTTGTACCACTACCACGATGAGATGGGACATGTTGGAATAAACAAAGTTACAGAATTAATAGAAAAAACTTATTGGTTTCCACAACTTAAACGAAAAGTAAGGGATCATGTTAGGAATTGTTTAAAATGCATAGCATTTTCAGCTAAGACCGGAAAAGTAGAAGGTTATTTGCACAATATTCCTAAACCTAATAAACCATTCGAGGTGTTACATATAGACCATTTTGGGCCTATAAATGGAAATTGTTCTAAAAAGCATTTGTTCGTAGTTATAGACGCCTGTACAAAGTTTGTTAAACTCTACCCTACGAAAAGTACATCATCTAATGAGGTTATTAAAGCATTACAGGAATATTTTAGATACTATAGCAGACCCATATATATTATTTCAGACAGAGGTACTAGTTTTACATCGAAAGACTTTGCAAAATTCTTAGAAGAAAATAATGTGAAGCACATCCTAATTGCCACTGGTTCACCACAAGCTAACGGCCAGGTTGAAAGGGTCAATAGAAACCTTGGACCAATGATTGCGAAACTTACATCCTCGGGTAACAACGCATCCTGGGAGAAAGTTATAGAATCTGTAGAATTTACTTTAAATAATACTAAACACAGAATGATAGATGAACATCCAAGTACTATGTTGTTCGGAATTAACCAAAAGGGAAAAATTTTAGATCAAATTAGAGAAAGCATTATAAATGAAACATACAGAGATATTGAAGAAGTAAGAAACAAAGCCCAGGCAAAAGAAAGATTGGCACAAGCATATAATAAAAAAGCTATTAATTTAAAGCGAAAAAGCCCTGTTACTTACTCACAAGGTGATTATGTCGTGATAAAATATTTAGATGTTACCACAGGAGTTGCGAAGAAATTAATACCTAAGTATAAAGGACCATACAAAATTACGAAAGTTCTAGGTAACGATCGGTATATGTTAGTAGACGTAGACGGTTTCTAGCAAACACAAATACCGTACAAAGGAATATGGGCAGCTCAAAACATTAAACACTGGTTCCAGGGTAGTAGTAGGCCAAAATAATTTACTTGCTGTTTTCTATACGAAAGGATCGGGTGATCCTTATTGTCAGGACGGCCGAATTGTAGTATGTAAGCTAGTACATAAGCATTATATGTAAACCAGTGTATAAGAGAATATCATGTATAACAACAGTAGAATGTAAGATAACATTGTATCACTGTCAAATGACAGTGTTAAACAGACACTGTCAGGTTGTCTTGGTTGACTTTTAAGTATGCAAAGTCAGTCATTGTTGATCATATAGCTAAGCACACGTTAAGCGCGCATTGTATACTCGCCATCAATAAAATAATAATAGAGGATAGAAACAAATCACAAGAGTATTATTTATTCTCTACAGTAATAATTTAAATAAACTTTCGTCTACGAGCTTTTTTAAAAAAAAATATAGGGTGTACTTATTATTTTGACCACACATAAAAAGAAATTTAGCGAGTACTATTAAAAATATATATAATATGAGCCAACTGAATTACAAATGACTTGTGAGAAAGACACAGTTTATAATGAAAGTGCAAACTTAATTAATTTAAAAGAGCCTACTGATGATTTTGGAGATCGTTGTGATGATTTGTGTATCCCTCCTAAATTGACCAAACGATCATACACAGTAGCAAAGTAAAACTAAAGTATTTTCTCCTACAAGGTAAGTTTTACCATTTTAAATACTGTATTTGTCACAGAGCATGAATTTTTAATAATAAATTTCAATGATTTGCAATCGTTGCTCGTTTGTACGCTTTTCACTTTGACAAATGACGTTTGAACGCCATTACCAAGCAGTGCTGCCAAACTGAAAAACTTAAATCTTAAATCTTGATATCATTTCCTTTTTATTTTTTTGCTTTGAAGGAAATTTGTGCGGCTGCTACAAGAAGTGTGGTAAATTGGTCGTTTTTTAGGTATTAGGTCCCTCTTGAGTGCGGTAGTGATATGTGAAAGACTAATATCTATCCCACCTGATCTGATCGAACTCTATAAGTGCAACTATAGATGTGCAAATCCACTGCCGACCAAATATTCACCCATTGTCAAATCGAAATTATGGAGCAGCTTTCTATCGTGTGATACAACAAAAACTGCCATGACACCATGGCTAAGTTTGTTATCCCTAAAAATGTTGTCATTTTCCTTAGTGGCATTGACTTATACGAAATTTTCGTTAAAGGTAGAAAAAATCTTAATGAGCACTTCTACACCAAATAAGGATTTAACCAGAATGATAGTCTGTTGTACGACTCCTTCAACATAGCTTTAGTGAAAGTTATAAGAATATCTGAAGTTAACAAGTCTGATGTCATTAGCAAAAACATACTCTACTTGCGGTGGAAGAGAACTTCAGGATGTTACTGCAGTCTTCTCACATGTTAAGAAGGGGTCAGCAAAATGGTTGGATGACAATGAGTCTATGACAAAGAAAATTATACTCTTTGAAATTTCGTATATAAACGTATACAACTATGATTTAGGTGCAATGGAGACTGAGTTCTCTACATTAGTAGAGCTAACGGTGTCAGCCTGAAAAATGGAAGAAATCTTAAGAATACAGATCGCCACATACCGCCTTCCTTGGTATGTCTTAGTGCGTTACCGAAAAAGTAGTATGAATGTAGTAGTATGCCTTTGTAGAATGGCTCTGATCGGAAAGAAGTCTTCTCTAAAGACAGGAAACAATTGCAGTAAACTATTTCGAAAGAGGACGAGAAACGAAAGAAACGAGTTTTTGTACAGGTCGACAGCCTATCGTGTGATCTTCTCAACACATTTTTGGAAATGGTCTTGAAAAAAGCTGCAATAAACTCTAATGGTACCATTTTCAATGATAGTCACCTAATGCTTGTGTATCTTGATGATGTAGACATCTTTAGTCAAAAACTGCGAATCCTAAATGTAACAAAATTATATAAATGTAATCGACCAAATTGCCCTGTACTTGGAAGTTCTTTACAACTGTTCTTCTTACTGCTGCTGCGGCTGATTTATTACTGAAATTAGTTATGATTTCCTAAACAACCTTTTGTCTTGGTTTTCCACAATAAATTGATTTGTATATTCTCTTCGCTTTTCTCTCCTCGAAATTATTGCGGTCGCGCTCATAATTCCATTCCAAATATTTACTTCCGCTTGAATACAATCTCAATTACTTGTAATGAATTCATTTGTAAGGATTTATTAAGCATTTGTTTAAATTATGTCCACACAAAAATTCCATTTTGCTGTTGTGCCTCAACATTGGCAACAAAACTTTTCAACAAACAACTGTCATGACCATAGCAAGCCGGCCGGGTCGAAACAGCCGAGATAAAGCGAGCTTTTGTCAAATAATTTCCATTACAATTATTATTTGTGTTAATGCCATAACAAAAGACCTCAACATAATTGTGTTATTCTAAAAATGAATGAAATTATAATGTCAGAATTACAACAGCAACAACAGAACACGGAAGCCTAATGTAAGGCTTCATTGTAAGTCACTGCTGTGTACTTGTACGTACGAGTGTTTGTATGTGTGTGAATCAATTGAGAATTGCCAATGACGGGTTTTATAGCAAATGTGTCAGAATTATTGAAAAACAAATTTTCACTTCAATAAATTTCAAATGCATATCGAACCGGATAGAGTGTACAGGATAACATTCTTTCTCATGCGTCATGCGCCCAGCATTAGCAGCAGCAACAACGACAACGACAGCAATAATCATAACAATAACAATCAATGTAATTGGCAACAATAATGCGATTGTGTGTGTGTGTGTGTTTGTGTTTGTGATTGCTAATAATGTTGTGTTTAGAGTTAAACAACGGTCAAATGTGCAAAATCAAAGACAATAAATGGTCAAATTATAGTTTTGAAATTACTATAATTACACTAACACATCATATTATCGATCCTATCAGAATACCACGCGCTCCTAATTAAAGAACACAGTAGGATGCCGAGGAGATATTTAGGATTTTGTTCATCAATACACGTTAGAGTTCTAAAGGTAACGTTAACATTCAGCATGGATTTAGTGTTACAAATTGGCAAATTGCATGTTGAAAATATAAAATATGACATGCTTTAGTTTTAATTGAAAAGAAGGCTACCCAGAGCATTATCAGAGTCAGAATCTTGCTCATTTTCTAATTGCCCACTTCAGTTATCCAAAGACTGTCAAGCTTCTACCACTTGTTAGGTCCAAAAGTGAACTGCATATCGAGTGCAAAAACTTTCTACTTCTTAAAGTGTTTAGAGCGCACCCAAATGTATTCGCTCATTTTTGATGCAAAATAATATCCGCATGTAGATCTATGGCATCGAAACTGTACGGTAACTGTCATATACCCTTGTATTTTATTAAGCACAGGATTATCCACTTAGTTGTTTCGAAACCGCCGGTCTGGCAAGGCAGCCAGCTGTTAAATACCTGTTATCTGAAGTGTTATTTATTTAGCGAAGGATTTGCCATTTACGGATGTGGATCGTTTAACAACCCAAGAACGCGTAAAATAGATGAAACTTGTTACAAAAGTAGTGAGTAATACTTGGGTATCGACCTTCTGTGGAAGAAATTGGCAAGATTATAAAAAATTTGAAGAGATTGGAAGTGTCACAAATGTGGTCAGGCATATGCATTATCGCAATATGCGCTCTGCCGAAAATATCGTCGGAATTGTAGATTACACGGCAGTTAAATTTCCACCTCTACCCATATAGAGTACAACTCATACAACAATTAAAACCGGTTGACGATTTATAATACCCTAGCAACAGACTTATGTCAAGTTATCACCGAGATACCGCCCGAAATGTATGGAAAAGTGGTCGGGAACTACCTTAAAAGGATCCGCTGGTACAACCAATCTAGAGGGGTTTATTTAAATGACATTGTATTTCGTCCATAATAGCAAGTTCCAAGCATTATAATGGCATAAAAGTTTTATCGAAATTGTGGCTTTGTGTATGCTTTATTTAACTTTACTTTTAAACCCGAAAAATTTATAACCCGGCAAATTTTTTCCGGACAGCAAACTATTTGAAATATTGTGCTAGTTTGATTCAGTAGTTCCCTCTGCATATCAGAATGCATTTTCCAAATGTTTCTAGATTTTAAAATGTTTGCAGTTAAAAGTGCAGACAAGTGGTATTTTTCATTTTTTTGTAAGTCGGCATTGCGTCAGAAATTGTGGGAAATGAAATTCAATTCAATGGCAAATATAGCAGTCATATGGTTTCTATGCACTAGTAAAACACATTGCTGGATTCACCTTCTTTTCCTGCTTTGCCATTAAAATCTCTACGGACAACATTAATATGGTAGTGTATGATCTTTCCAGGCGCTCATGAAATATGTCTTTCGTCTCGCGGTCTTCGTCTTCCATTCGGGATTGCACACAAATCAGGGCGATACTATAATAAAGGATGTCCCAACTAGAACGCAAGATTTAAATTTGGCGCCATTAGAAGTGTCATTGTTTGACATTTGAACAATTGTTATTGTTTGTTAGTAGAAGGTATGAGGTTAGTAAAAATGGAACGCTACGCGAATGAACAACGCATTCTCATTGTGAAATTGTTTTACCAAAATGGTGAAAGTTTCACGCCTACAGTTCGCAAATTGCGATCAATTTGGGGTCACAACAATGCTCCAAAAGAGTCAACTGTAAAGAGGTTAATGGATAAACTTGCCAAAACTGGGTCTGTTAGTGATGTAAAGACAACAACGCGCCTTCGACCAGGTCGATCGACCGAAAATGTCGCAGCTGTACGTGATGACGTCGCTCAAACTCCATCCACCTCAATTCGACACCGAGCTCAGCAAATTGGTGTCTCCAAATCCACTATGCGGGGAATTTTGACGAAAGATTTGCATCTTCATGCATACAAAGTTCAATTGACTCAGGAACTGAAGCCAGCTGACCATGGACAGCGAAGGGAGTTCGTTAATTGGGTATTGGAGAGACAATATGAAAATGCTGAGTTTGCCGATAAAATTTTCTTCAGTGACGAGACCCATTTCCATCTTGATGGTTTCGTCAATAGGCAGAATTGTCGCATTTGGGGTGAGGAAAATCCTCGAGTGATTCACGAGAAGCAAATGCATCCTCAACGCGTCACTGTGTGGTGTGGATTTTGGGCCGGAGGAATCATTGGACCTTTTTTTATGAAAATGAGGCATGTCAAGCGCAAACAGTCAATGGTGTTCGATATCGTGAAATGATAACCAGTTTTTTCGCGCCTAGAATTGAAGAAATGAATATGGATGGCATGTGGTTTCAACAAGACGGCGCCACATGTCATACAGCCAGAGAAGCAATTCAATTGCTGTATCAGTCATTTAAATCTTGCGTTTTTGTTGGGACGCCCTTACATACATATATATTAGAAATCACAAAAATCTACTTATTTTTGTTGTTAAGCAATTTTAGGGATTTTGTTTGACTTAATTTCCACTTCATTTTGTAAAATTTTTCATCCACACATGGAGACTTTCTCGAATTGTAAACACATTTATGTTTTAGAATTTCTTTTAATTAGTAAAGATTTTTGGCGCCATCTGAAAAACTTTATTTTGCGTCAGTTTTATTGTTAGACACTCCATTTCCGATATGTGAAGTTTCCTTACTTTTCCATGATTTGCTATGTTGCAAGTCTCAAAAAACTTCTAATTTTTTGTTGTAGCGATTTTGGGGAATTTGTTTAACTTGAATTTTACTTTATCTTGTAGCGATTTTGTACAATTTTTCGTTCACACATGGAGACTCTCGAATTGCAAATACATTTTTATTTTAGAAATTTGTTTAATTTGGCTATTTTGTAATGATTTTTGATGGCACCTGAAAAACTTTGTTTTGCGTCAGTTTCATTATTAGACGCTTTATTTCCGAGATGTGAAGTTGCCTAATTTGTCCATAATTTGCTACATTGCAAGTCACGGAAATAATCTAATTTTTGTTGTTAAGCGATTTTGGGGATTTCGTTTGACTTGAATTTCGCTTTATCGACTTTTTTCATTGTAGCAACTTTGTAAAATTTTTCGTTCATATGCGGATAAAGTATCCGCGAATTGTAAACACATCTATATTTTAGAGATTTTTTAATGTAGCGATTTCGTACTAATTTTTGGCGCCATGTGATAAAACGTTATTTTGCGTCAAGTTCGTTATTAGACGCTTCATTTCCGAGATGTGAAGTTTCCTAATTTTCCCATAATTTGCTATATTGTCCTTTACTTGTGCAAAGGACGCCTTAAAAAGTGTTTGGTTTCTCGTAAGCAAATATTCTCCAAAAGGTTATCAACAGATAGAGGACAAAGTAAAAGTAAATGAAGTGAATTGAAGTAAAGTACAGAAAAACTGAACAGAAGCGCACTGACTGTAGCAGCTGCGTCCACCGTTTTGTAATGTTTGGAAGACCTATTAAAGTTTAGATGGTTTTAAACACTCTCCTTCTTTGAGGCTTTGGCATTAATTAAAAATGGCAAATTAATTATACAGCGTGATTGATTTTCGGAACTACATCGAAGGGGAATCCTTTGCAACTTTGTTCGATTAGAAAAAGATAAAACACCATGTCATGCAACCGGGACAGTTATAACAGAATATAAATGAAAACTTCCCAATAAGTAGTTTTCAAACGAAACTTCACATCCCATTAGCCCAAAAGATTATCTGACTTTATTGTACCTTATTTTTTCTTTGAGTTTATTGCAAACAGGAAGTTTACAAAACGAATTGAGACAATTCCTGTTGCAATGGTCCAGGCAGTAATAATAACGATGCAGCAAATGCCTCACCGATCATTTAATTGTCATTTAATTTTTTTTTTTAAAGCAATAAAATGACTTAACATAAATGCATTGAACAAAGAAAAATAATTTATATGATTTAAAAAAAGTTGAAATGAAGTTTATACCAATATTTGCCAGTTATTCTGTGCATGATATGTGCAATGTAATAACAAAAACTTTCAACAATTCTCAGCGACAACATAAGATAAATTTTGAATATCTATTTTGCGCTATAATCGTTTCCTGAAAGTATCCATTTAACACTCTCCTATTTCCACTCGTTGGATTACCACACTCCGGATATGAGATTAAAACTCTAATATACTCGTATTTTAAATTTGGTCTTCGTTGTTTTCCAAATATTTACACAGTTCTGTCGTTGTAAATTTCTTTAGGCTCATCATTTGACGTTTTGTTTGCAAGGATATGCCAATACCTTTGTAAATATTTTTGTTCATTCTGCTGAACATTTCCGTAAACTTTGTAACGTTTATTGTGTGCCGCCTTTCTATCCAATTGTATCTCTCGACATTTCATATTTAAGTGTGGGAGCGGTAGGACTTGCAAAGAAGATGCGCGTGATTCATGGTGTTCGATACTGACCAACCAACCATTCCATAGTTGCTCATGTTCATGCACAAATCAAAAGTTAACGAACAGTAACAATAGAGCCACTTGTACATTTTGATTTTGTGGAAACGGAAACTGGTATTGTATTGAATTTTTCCGTTTTCCTGTAACTAGAATATACAAAACTGAGACCCAAAACCGCCCAACCGGATAGTTGGTATATCGTTCACGACTTTAAACACCAACTTTGTCAATGTAGGAAACATTGGTTCGTTAGGAAAAGCATTAGGCCCCTACAAAGACTAAAACCGCATCTATGGTAAAGAATACTTTTTGGTTAGTTTGCAGTAATTTTACCATTTATTTGTTAATTCGGAGCAGTACATGTAATAATTTTAGGGAATGTCTTTAACACGGGGATTGATTAGTGAAAAATATAGAAAAATTACAATATTTGCTTGAAAAATGGGAAAATGTAGACCCAAATCCGTAATGACAGGTATGTTAGCTGCCATCCGACAGGATTTTATTGAGCCTATCCACTTGGTTTAGCTTCATATTTTACATCCAATTGTAATGAATTTAATGGAATTTTGGCACAAGCAAAGTGTGTAAAATATTAAGGCGAACACAACCATCCCTTAATTATGTGCGTCACACTGCTAGATGAAAATAATTTATGCAAGTGGAATCAAAGTTTAGTGACAAAAAATTTCTGAGTTATTGATTTAAAGTACAATTAATTGATTTGCTGTAGAAAAAAAAACGTTCTAACAAGTCTCAAAAAAAGATTTTTCAAAATATTGCCCCACAAATAGAAATTTAGATAAAGAAAATAAATGTAATTCCATCCTAACTGGGACATATAGACCAGACCTTCTGAATGACTCCCGCACTAGCTAAATAGTTTACGAAATTCAATCAAAGTTTTGTGATTAAATATTTCTGAGTTATTGATTTAAAGTAAAACTAATTGATTGGTTTGCTGTGGAAAAGAAATATTCCACCAACAAGTTTAAAAAAAAACTTTTTTTAAGTATTGCGCCATGAATATTTAGAACCTCAGATAAAGAAAATAAATTGATTGCCATCCTAACAGGGGCATATAGACCAGACCTTCTGAATAACTTCCCCAATAGTTAACTTGTTTACGAAATGCAATCTTTCTTCTATAACTTTTGCCCATCGTTAGGTTGCATTGGAAACCTGCAACCTGTCTATTATATTGCTTTACAAAGTCGTCAAATTAACGATGCCGCCTCTGGTGTTTCCATTACAGATAACCGACTCAGTCCATATTTTATTTATTTACAACGAATCCAGCTAGAGTTAACATACGTCAAAAAAGTGGTGAAATCGGATTAGAGAATAAAACTTCGTTGCCTATAGAGGTTACATGTTGACCGAGTTGCTGAAGTTCAAACTTTCCGATACAGTTTCTAACAGATAGTAATTGAGTTATTTAGGTCTTTGTGATATTGGTTTAAAGTTCTTTGCAAATTTTTTAAACATCGAGGGAGTAATCATTAACATTCTGGTGCCAGCCATTTAAATAATTGATTTAACTCATGTTTTCTTAGGATCTTTCATTCGGTTGCACTTAACTCTGTAACAGGTAGGGCATTTGCTAAAGTTAATTAAAATGAATTGTATTGACACGCCCATCTTAATACCTTTCACATATATTGGCCGATTTACCGAAATTCAATCATTCCTTTTCAAGTTGTAATTCGGCCTCCCACGCAAATTATCCAATTGAACCCATATCTTCCTACATTTATATCTTTCATTCAGTTACACCAAATTCGTTGTAATTTTGTAATTAGACGTTTAATTAATTCAGTTATGTGAATGAAAGTGGACATCATTATCCTGCTTTACAAGCTTCATATAAGAATTAATCGATTTGTTGAATTTATGAGCGGTAAACTTTAGTGAGTTATACTTTTGCTTCTTATATTAAACGCTAATTAAGGGAAATATTTTGTTCACTACGCCGCTTCTGGCTTCCCGCGCACTTCTGCCCCAACGAAGAAGGATATTGACTAGAGATATAAATATATATAGGTCAGATCACCTGATCGAAATTTGTATTCTGGTATCAAATTAACGTTTCTAACATACTACGCCCACGTTTTGAGAAAGCTGGCAATAAATCAAGTTTTGGTACATATTCAAGCTGTATTTTTAAAAAGTTTATTCGAGGAGCACTAAGATTTGAATTGGAAACGTTATATTAGTAACTTTGAACAGAATATATACGCAAAATAAAGTAGCCCAAGGAAAATGTTTTTCAATCTTGAGCTATTTTTACCCTTAAGCTAACTTATTTTAGTTAGAAAATATCTACCGAGAAATATTCAGCTGGTTAAACTGTATTTTCTACCATTGCATAAATTGACGTTTCAGTCTTCAATTTGCAATATGAAGATGTAATACCGATGCAGTATTTTAAGTAATCGGTTTACTTTTAAATCGCTTTATGAATATGGAGGCACAAAAGCAGCAATTTCGATATATTTTGAAAATGAAACGATCCGGTTTTGAAATGTATTATCGCTGGAAATGAAAAATTGATTTTTTTATCCGAACCGAACCGAATAAGATCCTGATTCAAACAAGATGAATGCGCTCATATTTCATCAAATGCTGAATTGTACCAAAAGAAAGATATGTTGTCACTTTGATGAGATTTTAAGAGAAAATTTCGCTTTGAACTACTGCCAAGGGCCTAAACCATAAATTCATTGATGAAGATCAGAAAGAAAAAATTCGAAAATACGCGATTTCCGTTAGGCCTGCCATATCTTTCAATTCAATAGGTCAGTCCAATTTAGATTTTTGGTATTTTTCTGAAAGGTAAGACTTATTATCTCAATCTGGGATTGTAGATTAAAATTAATTATTTCAATGAAAAATTTAAATTTTATTTTGAGGAAAAAAATGAAATCACTTCCTTGCCAGCACAATAATATACCATAACATAAGCTGTAATAAAATTAATTGCATTATTTCTCCGATAGAGGGCTTTAGTAATCAATATTTCACGTTTGGTAAGTGCCCTTGGCTAACGAAATACAGTGTTAGAGAAATAAGATTTCATAATCAAAATATTTGCTCAGAGAGTTCTGTGACCGATAAAACCGCGTGTCAAAAACGGACACTCGCAAAGAGAAAGTATAAAATATTCGCAGTTTTTTTGAATTGTAACAAAATCGACCTATTTCTGAAGCAGATAGTAACTGGTGGCGAAAACAGAGTCAGTTACGACAATATCAAGCAAAAGTGGTCAGAACCGCTACGTGGTCAAGTAGCAATGAATCAGTGCAAACAGTGGATAAGCCAGGGTTAAGGGTCAGAAAGTTTTTACTGTGTGTTTGGTAAGATGTGCAGGGGTTTGAGCTGCTCCACTATTCCCAAAATTTGGAAGAATAAGCTTACTTTGGCCAATAAGAGAGGAATTACGCTCCATTGGGTCAACACCAGGCCACATGCACCGACATTGACTCGATAGATGCTTAGGTGGCTTGTTTGGGAGGTTTTTATGCATCCACCTTATTGTCCGGGCCTGGCACCAGGGGATTATTATCTGTTTCTGTCCATGGCAATTGGTTTTTCTGATGAAAAATTCGGTTTAGGAGAAGCTTGTGAAAATCGAATGTCTCAGTTTTTTGCCAATGAGGGGCTAACGTTTTTATGGGAAAGACATGATGGAATTACCTTCAAAATGACAACAAAGCGGTTTGTATTTGATCTCAATCAGATCATTCTAATTATGCTAAATAAAGCATTCAGTGTCATGCAGAAATTATTGATATCTTCTTGATATACCTTGTAGTTATATTTAAGTGCAACTTTCTCCCTTCCTCTGTATTAATTGTGAGCATTTGTACATCTCATTTACCTTAACTCCAGCTAGAAATCCAAGAACACGACAACCGGTTTTTCCAAAGAGCTCGATATTTGAACACTCTCTCTGTAGCAAAGCTTCACTTGCATTTAACTCAAACGAGTCTGGTGTTTTATGCAAAATTCAATAGGTTGCTTTGCTCAATACAATTGTGCCGTTTGTGAAAGCAAATCATGTTTCTAATGAAGGCTGTGATATGCTGCACAGTCTGCTCTTCCCTCAACTATGATCGTACATCTATCTATCTATCCATACTTGTTACATTTATTGGCATAGATTTACGGAAGGTAATTTACTTTGAAATCAAGCCAGATATGAAAGTGCAAAATATTCATATGAATGCGTTCGTTCATATCTGTGAATGAATTTCTTCTAGTGATGCTGCATATAAGCTTTCATAATTTGCCACTCCCAGAGGGCAGTGCCACTGTATGTGTGTGTGTGTGTGAGTGTCTGCTCTTCTTTATTATACTATGAATATGAGTCAAAACATTTGTACTGCAATTGCAAATAGCCGATCTGGTAACAATTCAATAAACGAAATGTTTGTTTTCCACTTGGCTGAGCTTAATGTTGTACTTCGATGCTAAACAACCTTCCTCTAAGCATTCTGTTCTGCTACAATGGGTATTTTCCAGAACCATAGCATTATGTGTTGGGGTGTGTGTGTCTGTGCGTGTGTGTTTATGTGTATGAAGTGCAACATCTGCATCATCACCAGCCTCAATAGGCCAACCGTTTCTGCCTCCTTTTGTGGCCGAGCACACTTAAATGTTTTATCTCTTTATGGACCAACTCACACAGCATAGAAACACGAAATCATTTGATAGTATGCTATATATGTGCCTGTGCTTGTAAGTCCTTCTTTATGCCTCTCTATTGCTGGAAAAGATGTCGAGAATGTAGAGCATTGGCAATTTAACAATTGTTGCTAAAGAGCATTGATGCAACAACATTTTCCATCTAACTAAACCAGAAGAAGATGCCGCCAATGGAGAATAACGGCAGAGAGAGAGAGAGATGGAGAGGGGAGATCCACGGCAGCAACAGCTACAAATAATGCAATAAATGCAACATATGATTGTATTGCTGGTGGTTTTTGTGGCTTCATCTGCAATGTGGAGAGATACCGCCGCTACCACCACTGAAACGTTCCATTATATCCATTTAGACATTGCAATTCACGCGAAGAGAACATCGTCACAACAGCCTGTAAATGGAACATGAAACGCTAATGCCTTCTAAGCCATGACAAGTTGGGTTTAGCTTTGCCGTAGGAATTAAGTGATATCTTCATTCGGAGGAGGATATTTTATGACTTTCCCTATGCCAATTAAGTCCTTAAGTATTAGAGTTCAAGCAAGGCAATAAAAATTGTCAATTATGAATTTGTTTGCGTGAAATCTAACCGCAATTGTTTGGTATACATTTGCTTATCGATACAAGAGTTCCTATGTGGTTATGCCAACCAGAGTAAAGTGATGCCACTTTGTGATTCGTTAATTATAGGCTATTTATGATCTCAATCATGATATTTGGCCTGCATCTGCCCAAGAAACTAAACCATATGATTATGACCTGAAATTGATATTACCTCATGTCATTAGTTACCATAAGAAATAATCGCTCTTGATGCAGTAATATGATATGATAATTATACGAAATCGCTATACGCCGAAATTATATCATACGAGTACTTCAAGCAGATATGATGTCAAACATGATATCCTCGCAAACAAATGATTCCACATAAGCACAAATTCAACATAATTCTTAAGGCAAAGTAGTGAAAATGTTCGCAGCCATCAACGAATTTAACACAAACTTGTCATAGAGTGGAAGTAATTTTTTAAGTTGTCATCTCAACACATTTTCATATCGTAGCAATGAAAAAAAAGACTCACTTTGAAGCTTTTTTTTTCTTAATCCAAAATTTCTTAGTTCCAATCTCTCCATTCGAAAGGAGGCCATATATAATGTTTCCATTTTAATGTTTCTTTTGCACGAATTTTCTTTCGGTAAACTGTTTTATGAATAACAAATATGGGTGGTTTCTATAAAAATATACTGTTAGAGTCCCACACTAAAGTAGTTTACATCCTTTTCTTTTTGTATATAATTAACTTGTAAAACAAGTTTTTACTGAGGTAACATTTTGGACAATCTGGACTGTCATTAAAGGGGGCTTCACTATCGCTAAACTAATATTTCAGTCAAAACCTAATAATTTCTCCTTAGATGTTAAAAACTATTTATTTTTCTCAAAATAGGAAGTGATGTAAAAGTTTTTTTTTTTTTTGGGAAGCGATAAATATTCACATGCTGCATCTTAGGAAGTAGTGAAAAGGTTGTTCTTTTTGAATGATTTCCAGTTTTTTTGCTGGATACCGACAGCATAACGATATCACATACACTGGTAGCACCAACAACCTTTCTGTTGGAAAAAGACATACATATCTTCAGATATATCGCTTTAGCACAATAAGGATTGCTTCAGTATGGGAAGCGTCTTATTGCCCCATTGTGCACTTCCTTTCCCACAAAAGAATGCACTAAAAATTTGCCGGCTCACTGCTGATTTTTTAATTTAGCTAAATTTTTAATATTCATACGATTGAGCATATTTTTGCCAAACAAGAGAAGGAAACTGCAACTCTAATTGTTGGATATTTTATTTATTCGTTAAACAAAATATAACATAAACTCGAATTGCCTCCCGTTTGAAATATACTAAGCAGAGCGAAAATCGGGAAATAGAGAAAGAGGGCGAATTCATGTGGTTGAGCATATTTTTGCCAAACAAGGAAAGAAAACTGCAACTGTAATGGATATTTTGTTTATTCGTTACACTAAACGTAACATAGGCTCGAATAACCTGCTTTTTGAAATATATTGAGCAGAGCGAAAATCGAGAAATAGAGAAAGATAGACATCGTTGACCTGCATATCGATGAGGCACACTGTGGCAACATATTGGCTACTCCATAAACTAAGCCTAGACGAGGCCTGTTGAAATGAGGAATATATCATTGCACCTGACAACGTTTTAGCCAATTATAACGCATGCAATGTGGGAACGCTATAACAGGAAAACAGAAAGACAAACCGCCTTCTTAAGTCAAATGAATGGTTGTGAAAAGAGCTGTAGAACGAGCGTATGGGGAGCTGTGGGGATAGAGATGAAGCCTGAAGTAATACCTGTATGAATGCCGATAGAAATCTAGGGTGAGATAGGAAGAGTGTGCTGTAATTATAAAAAGACCACTTCTGCAAGTGAAGAAATCACGCCAATTATTGATAATGGCATAAACGAACCAGTATCGAATCAAAATCAGATATGAATAGCAATATCAAAGCTTAACAATCACAAAGCTGCGGCTGCGGTTATGAGTCGACAATAAGCATGTGTAACAGCTTCTGTCTGGTAAACTGACTTACGCATCCTTTCATCCTAATATTCTTGTTCCAAAATGCAGTTTGCTAAAGCTTTAACTTTAGTGTAAGTGCAAAACGTACGGCAGTGTGTGAGGGGGCGTGGTGGAACCGTGATCAGTTTATTGATTTTTTCCAAAGTTTGCCAAATATTTTAGTAGTATTTTGGATAAAAGAAATCATAAATTTTAGACAGGTTTGCGTTGACTCAAAGTCTCTTTGCTTTGCTGCAGAATGGAACTCAATGAATTCGCACCATTCATAAAGGGTGTTGTAAATTGTTCTATTTTTCCTAAATAATATATAGTTGAGGGGCGTATCAGCGCAGTATATTTTCATTCGCAGTGCTAAATGTCTGATGCGTGCTCAGTTATACTGAATATAGAGTTATTATGAAAGATATGAATCTAGAAATATATAAATTAAATAAGATAATTTGTATTGGAAGCACCAAAGAGCAACTGGTTATTCGGCCGATTTTTTTTTACTCGGCATTAAAACGCAACATAATTGACAAGAATTTAATTACAGCGGAAAATGAAGTTTCGATAAATCGGTAAATTAATATGGAAGGCACCAGAATGGAAGTAGAAACATTGAACATTTTCGTTCCTAGAAATTAGTTCAGCAAACGCAAAATATTTGCCAAATTTGGGACACTTTGGCACAACTAATTAAAAGGTAAGAAAGTAAGAATTTGTTAATTAAATCGCTCAATTATATAATCGCTTTTCCCATAAGCTGTGCAAAGAATTATAAAGCAATATAATGAACAAATCCAGGCCATTGCAGCCTATTAGTTAGATGTTTCAAGGAAATGATAAAATTTTCGAAAATCGATCACTTAACTTGATTCTTTGCTTTTAAAATCAAAGTTTTGTTTTTTTCTTTAAGAATGCAAAAATTGGTAGTATGAACAACATGAAGTAGGTAGCCTATGAGCTCCCGCCTGAGAGTTATATTGAATTCGATCAGAGTGGAAGTTGTTATACCTTATCTACGAGTATTTAGTGTTTCAAAACCGCCGGTCTAGAAGGGTTGTGGCATAGCGCTCATTTTTATTCTGACACACTACCATGGTAAATGTTGGGTTGTACCAAACTTACTTACATTCAGTGCAACTACGTGAAAAGTATGAACTTAAGAATATAAGGACATAATTTGTATGTAAGGTACTGCAATGGGTGTGGTTAATCGAACCATTTTTGAAAAATTAGTAAGCACCAAAAAACAGTACGGCAGACAAACATATATAATAGTGTCACTAATAATAAGGACTTACGGGAAATTAAATTCGAAAAATCAATTGATTAGTATGAGAAATGCCAGAAATGGCGGAACAATATAGCCCAATAAAAAATTACCAGCTACGATCTGGCATAGTATTAGGCTGTCAGAAGCTTTAGGAGTTTCTACAAAGATTTACTGCAGTTATGGTGTTCACCAGCTAACCAGACAATCATTGCTTAATCGATTTAAAAAATTATGAAAAATATTTGGTATGAAAATGGTTTCAAAACCGCCGGTCTAGGAAGGTCAGCAGCTGTTAAATACCGTTCATCTGAAATGATGTTTATTTAGTAAAAGATTTGTGATTTACGAATATGGATCTTTTAACAACTAAAATGCATAAAAATAGTTAAAACTAACCACAAAAGTGGTGATTCAAACGTGGACACTTTTCATGCATTGCGGGATGAGGAATAGTCAATATTATAAAGAAATTTAAAAAATTTGGAAACGATACAGATGTGGTCAGGCCTGTGCATCATTGTAGTGTACGCACTGTTGAAAACATAGCTTCTGTCAGCGAAAGTGTGGCGGATAATCCGAATTTCAATTCAGAGCGATATAACCGTATGATAGCCGACCTTTTTTCTCTGCTATTGAAAAATAAAAAACTGGACGGTATGTGGTTTAAACAACATGACATGACTTTATTGCATGACAAGTTCCCAGAACGCGTAATTTCAACGCTTTTTCGACGTCTTCTAGATACCATGATCATGCGATTTGACGTCGTGAGACTTTCTTTGAGAGACTGCGTCAAAAACCGTATTTACGTGGATAATCTCTAAACATTGGAGCATTTGAAAACCACAATTCGTCAAGCTAATGCAAACATACTGCCCGAAATGTGGGGAAAAGTGGTCGAAAATTAGCTCAAAAGGACCCACTGCTGCAAGCACTCCAGAGATGGTTATTTAAATGAAATTGTATTTCGTAAATAATAGTGAAAGTTCAGGCATTATAATGAAATAAAAGTTTTATCGAAATCAAAGCCTTATGGGTGTTTTATTTACCTTTACTTGTGAAAACGAAAAATAGATAACCCTATACGAGCATAATTGCTCCATATTATTTTATCTTGAACTAGCCGACCCGGCAAACGTTGCTTTGCCTTCAAATTTTATTTTTATTGCCGCACTCATTGTGTTCCAATTCGAAGCAAAACAAACTACTTTTGTTAAACGTTAATTTTGTTTCAGAAAATAATGCGCGACTCAACGAATTAAAATAATATTCACTGAAAATGATTTATTCAAATCGGTCCAGCCGTTTAACATGCGTTCAGCGACATACACACGTACAGTAGAATTATATACATAAAGAAGATTATTATGGGAGGTACCACGCCTATATTTGCAGAAGAACTTAAAATATGTTCACTCAACCGAAATACAAAATTCTGTTTAAAAACCGTTAGCAGGAACAGAAATAATTGCTTTTTAATTTGTGGTTTGTATAGGAGGTACCACTCCCCATTGTCCAATCCCGCCATATTTGCAGCAGCACTTAAGATATGTACACCAAGCCTACGCACCAAATTTTGTTCAAATACCGTAGGCAGGAGCAGAAATAATTGATTTTTAATTTTTTGTTTGTATGGGAGGTACCACGCCCCTTTGTCCAATTGGACCGAGTTGTAAATCTAAACCATCCCGGGCACCACACAGACGCATATACAAAAATTTATGCAAAGCGGTCTAGCCGTTTAGGAGGACTTCACTGACAACGCCCGTACAGTAGAATTATACATATATATATATATATATATATAGGTATAAAGATAAATTGCAAACATTTTACAAAATTAATATTAAGCATTTATTTTAGATATGATTATAATTTATAGTTCCAGAAAATAAAAGGATTAATTTTGTTCCGTTTTGAGCACAATTTTTCGGCTTTCAAAAAAAATGTAATATTCTTGGCGTCTTTGGCGTGCATTTTACATTTGTATTCTTCTCAAATATTAATGTTAATATAAAAGTTGACGTCAATTTCAAATGATTCGATAACCCTACGATTCTTGTTGCAGATTTGTGAGTTCATCAACTAATGCGTCTATCTTGTAGTCTAGTGAGATTTATCAATACAATTTATTACGTTTGATCTATGATGATTGTGGTTTAAACTCATATTTACATTTCTTTCATATTTCAACCATTTTCCTTCATCCTCATCCCTTATTATGGATTATTTACGATATTTTATCATAATTTTCCACAACTAAACACTCTGTATCAATATTAGTTTCGTAGATCATTCGTTTTGCTGTATTTTTCCGTTGCAGTTTTTTACTGTTTCCACATTTATGCTTTACATCCGTTTCGTTTTTTTTTTCTCTGCATGTGTGTGTGCGTTTTTTTCATTTTTTCTTTCGGCTAAGTAAAACTTTAACAAATCCTTTATAATAAATCATATTGCAAAACAGGAAAAACACATCCTCCACATGCATTCATACATACGGCTACATAACTACGAGTATAGTTATGCTTGTTTGTATCGGTGAAGATGGGATGTGGATTTGTTTCCGTTTCCCTTTAGTATATGTGGAAAAGTGTGTGCGTGTCGGAGCAAGGGAGGGAGGGGTAAGTAAGTGCAAAAGTTTTGTTGTGCTTTTCCTGGCGAGAGAGAATGCAGCGATATTTCGCTTCGTTATTATTTTATGGCTTGAATGCAACAACATTTCCAAAAAACCATAACATCGACATTTTCCGCATCTTCTGCAGTAACACAAACAAATAGTTGCCGGTTACTAGCATGGAATGCTTGCCACATTATGGCTCCTTAGCACATGTGAGCACATGTGGGTGTGTGTGTGCATTTGTGTTCATATATAGTTTGTGTTA
>JAHXMU010000828.1:865853-887292 GCA_019455685.1 Philornis downsi
ACATGTGGGTGTGTGTGTGCATTTGTGTTCATATATAGTTTGTGTTAGTTTTTATTGATTTCCTTGGCAGATAAATGTGTTCGTTTATATGTTTTTCTTTCACAGGGCATTACCACAGCATTGCTTGAGAGTTTATAGTTAATAGAAAAATTTCGAGTCTTATCCTTTCGGCTTTAATACAATGACCAACTTGTGGACTTGTGGTTGTAAATGTATATGTATACATGTGTGCGTGTGGTTGTTGCTGTTTTTTTTTGCGGTTAGTCAGTCCTGTTATTCAGTTAGCAAGCAGCAAGAAAATGTAGCTTCGTTAAAATCCCATTAATATTTATAAGCTGCTTTATGGCTTTGAGAACGATTTCTTTCCCCGATTCTTCCATTGCTTATTCGCTGTATTATTTTTGGGTCATAACATGCAGTTTCCCTTTTTCTTCCCAACATGCTGTCCGTTCCATTTTCTTCTGGGGGTTTGTCAACATATTTTTCTTCTTGATGTTACCTACATCTTTTCTCTCCTCTTCTTCTTCTTCTTCGCGCCACATAAGATTATTATCTTTAATTGTGTGGCAAAAGACATGGCGAAGAAGAGATTTACGTTTCAGATGGTCGCATAGGTTTGTTAGCTTACCTGAAACTTCGCTCGGATATATCCTGCAATTCGTTGTCAATAAGTTTCAATGTTTTCAGCCTCAGTCCCTGGAAGGTCTCATCGTCGACACTCTGCAAGTGGGTGTTGGACATTTCAATGTATCTCACCGAACTGTGAATAAATTCTGTAAATAAAGAAACAAGCAAGAAAAAAAAATTATAACAATAAAAATAATCTGAATTCCTACGGCGAAATGATAACAATTTTTTAAGCACACCAAAAAAAAAAAAAAAAAAAAAAAAAGAATAACAATATTTAATATGTTCTTTCCTTCGGGCAAATACAGTGGTTTGAGGAACACCATTATTGCGGAATAGAAATCCAAATGTCAACGACAGTGAAACCGAAATGTGAGTAAATGATGCTTAAGTAAAATTTAAATGAAAACAGAATAAGTAGATTAATACCATAAAACTTTGAGACGTCACATTTGCACGAGAGTCTGCGGAAATTTGTTTGGAAAAAACTACTTAGTTTTGTATTTGTAAGTACTTCCCGATACCAAAAAACGAAGATAAGCAGCATAGAGAACACAGACAGGGAAATTGTCTTACATATGCCTTCACCCAATGTCCTTTGGCGTTGATCAAAATGATTACGATGTGCTAAATTACTATGTTCTCATCAGCAAATGATGTGTAGAGTAAATACATTATAATCTGCTGAATTCAACTATTGTAGATTATCTACAGCTTAACCTTCTTTCTTCTTAGGTGGAGACTGGAATAGTTATACTTATCTACCACACGCCGTGCGTAGAAAATAATTTCAAGCGTTTCGCTCTTCTGTGCTTCTTCTCCAATTTGTCACACCAAGTTTCGATAGTATTTTAAAAGCCTGGTCCTTCCAACAGAGATTTGGCCGCCCTCATCTGCGCCGTCCATCGAATTGGTTCTCAAAAACTTTCCATGCCGGAGCATTTAGGTCCATCTGAACAACATGACCCATCCAACGCGATCGCTGTATATTGATGCGTTTGTGACGCTGATACTCTCCGTTAACGACAATGGTTCCATATATTTTTCGGAGTATTTTTCTCTCAAAAACTCTCATTTTTCTCTCAGTACTGATTCATCCGCTTGCGTTATAACCCAGGATTCTGTGGCAGGTAAAACCAACGTCTGGTACAGTCGGATTTTTGTTTGTCGAGAGAGGGCTTCTGACATCATTCGTTTTGTTTACAGCGGAACCGAGATAGATGAATTCTTCCACCACTTCAAATGCAGCTGAATCAATTAACATACCTATATACACGGTATCAAGTGCACAACCGACTTATTGGCCAACAGACTGCAGCAAAATCCCCGATTTACTAGATTTTTGTGTGACAAGAGGCATTAAGAAAGAGACAGTGCAATGTGAATTCATTTATAACTTGTGGTCTGACTGCACCCCAGTAAAGGTAACTCTGGGCAGAAAAATATTGCCTGCAAAGAACTAGATATCCGCCCGATAAAACGGTTCTAAATAAGTTAACAGAAGAACTCAAAGAGATCTTAAGTGTAGAGGATAGTAGAAAAACTGACACAGATCTGGAAAAGTTAGATGCAACTGCAGTTACCGACTACTCTCTATATAAAGTAATAAAGCGTACGAACAAGTCCATAAAATACGATCCCCCTATTCGAACCATACAGAAGACATGGGCTAAAAGTGATTCTGAAAAAGCTGAAACTTTCGCAAAACATCTGGAGAAAGTGTTCATACCTAATGAATAACATGGTAATGACACTTTTTTTTGAATGAGCTGTACAACTTTCTAAATGAAGATTACCAGATGGACTTGCCCATTACACAAATTATCACCTGCGAAGTTAAAAATATAATTGCTGATTTAAAAGACCGAAAAGCCCGGGATACGACTTGATCACTGCTAAACTCTTAAAAGAATTGCCTCAGGAAGGCTTACAGCCTCTAACAAGAATATAAAATGCAATCACTTTAAAGTTGCACATTCCGCCACAATGAGAAATATCTCAGGTGAAAATGACACGAAAACCAGGAAAACCACCTGAAGAAGCCTCCTCTTATAGGCCCATAAGCCTCCCGCCTATACTATCAAAAGTGTTCGAAATTTTATTTCTCCGAAGATTAAACCCCATAATAAACTAATATCTGATCACCAATTTGGTTTTAGACAGGGACATGGGACGATTGAACAGGTTCATAGATTAGTTGAACTGATAAATAAATCATTCGGCATTTCTGGACATTTCACAAACCTTTGATAGGGTATGGCACGAAGGTTTATTATTCAAATTTAGAAAAATATTACCCATGAATTTCTTTATTTTTCTGAAATTTTATTTATCTGAACGAACCTTTTTTGTTAAACACAGCGAAGATATGTCGGACATGCTTAAATCGCATGTGGGAGTACCTCAGGGCAGCATTATTGGTCCTACCTTATATCTGATTTTCACTTCGGACGTACCCATAGAAGAAGGGACTCTTATCGGAACGTTTGCAGACGATACAGCTGTTCTTGCCACTGACGTCAACCCGGACCAAGCATCTAGAAAATTGCAAAATCATCTCGATACTATAACAAAATGGCTGCAGAAATGGAGAATAAAGGCAAACGAAACGAAATCGGTTCAGGTAACGTTTACACTTCGGAGAGGATGTTGCCCTCCCGTGTCTGTTAATAATGTTGAAATACATACCTCAAGCAAACGATGCAAAGTATCTAGGCATTTAGTTGGACAGAACACTGACTTGGAGAAAGCATATATTTACAAAAAGACTGTCCTTGGGGCTCAAACTAATATCCTTAAATTGGCTTTTGAACGGCAAATCCAAACTATCCCTAGATAACAAATTAAAAATCTATAAATGTGTCTTAAAGCCCGTATGGACATATGGAATTCAGTTATGGGGGACTGCAGCAAACTTCAACCTTGAAATATTGCAACTTCTTCAATCCAAAGTACCGCGAACCATTACCGATGCACCTAGATACTTCTCGAACAAACAATTGCATAGAGAATTGAAAACACCCTTCCTTAAGGAAAAACTCCAAAAATACTCCGCCAGATACATGAATCGTATGCAACAACATCCGAATCAGCTGGCGTCCAATCTGATGAACGAAACACCATTATTTACCAAACTAAGGAGGAGAACCACACAGGATCTGGCTACTCAGGACGAATATAGCAGTAGGGACATTCAAGGAAGTGTTCCCGAATAAAAATAAAGTTTTAGTACATAAGTAGTATGTAGGCCAATGTAAATATTACTGAATGTCCCAGGACAGATTGTAATAAATACAGAATTAAAAAAAAAAAAAAAAAAAACTAAGTTTATGAAACGCATAATATGTGCAAAATTCGGATGAGTGACGTGCAACAGCTTAAAAGATATGAAGATAACAAAATATAGGTAAAATCGATCACTTGTGGTACAATTCAAATGTATGGTTACTTAGTCGATTCAACTATTTTTCAGCACGCAAAATTACAGTACAGTTACAGTTTCAAACATTTAGTAAACTTGAGTCCAAAAATACTAAAACTTCAACACTGGTGTTTATCAATCTTTCTACTGATTCATTAACTAAATGCAATATTTGAATAGATCCATTTCAATTCATATAACGTTTAAAAGGAATTTTCTAATTGTGAACGTAGTTATTGAAAAATACGGAAACATATAAATTTGCATTAAAATAAAGTAGGTTTTTTTTATGTATTGTGACCGAGAAGAGGGTTTTTTTTTGAGTTGGCCATTCATCTAGATATGTGTCAATACGTCATCCTCTAGACTGTGGGTGGAATGCATCACTATTAAGCGAAATCATTCCAGTAATAGTAAACTTGCCCATAAATGCTTCAACCAGTCTCAACAAAAATAGGCATCTTTCGAAATTTTTTTCAACAATTTGACTACTTACTCTCAAATGAAATATTATACCACATACACAAATATTACAAATATTATACCACGACAATTTATTATTGCAAAAAAGAACCATTTCGGGCCATTTATATATTAAGAGACAGTCAGAATTGTCGGTTTTGATATTGAAAGACACTAAATAACACCCTTTTTTAAAGGCAAAATGCTTTAATTTGATAAAGGTTGCATGACTAGAGGTTATTTATGATGATTTTTTAAGATTTACGGTTTTCAGGTTGGCAGCACTGGTTGGTAATGGCGTCCAAACGTCCTCTGTTAAAGTGAAAAGTGTATTCTGTTCCGCAGTCAATGGGGGAGGGCATATAAGCTCCTTCTCGGCTCCTTTTTTGCTTTTTTTTTTTAAATTAATAACATATATTATTCGTTGACCCCATTTGGAAGTATCAAATTCAATTCTAAACAAACGTGAAAATCGCTGCACGAAATATCTTATTATAGGGCTTCAAATATACAGAAAATCAAAGCAGAATTCAATAGATCATAAATTAGCGATCTACTCAATTCTTCTTCAATTTTCTAAATATAAAAATATATTTTGTAAAAAGCGGCACCTGAGATATCCAAATAATAATAATGATAGAAAAATAAAAGAGAAATATCGGAAGCTCATTTTTTATTAAGATAGACCTCATTGAATGTTAGTTTTCGATATACATGTTTTTTTTTTTTTTAATTTCAAGAGCCTTTGATATGATTTTTGAATCCAGAAAGTAGATGCTTCTTCTTAGCCACGAAACCCAACTACTGTGCATTATGCTTCTCTTTCTCCTTTCTCTCCTCGTTCCTAGTATTATGTAAATATTGTGTCAATTTCTGTGTATAATTTAAAACCCGAAATTTGTTTGAGAGATAAAATCTTCCAATTTGGTATCCCCTAAGTAGGCCAAGCTATGCGGGCCTAAAGAAAATGATGCGAAAAGTAACCCCAACTCTGCGCTTCTTTTCCTTCAAATTTAATTTAACTGAAAAATATGCAAATATTTACATTACAATCACCAAACATTCCAACATCATTCGAATCTTGCGCACACAAACTCACACTCACACACACGGACAAGCTTTCAGCTTCTATCTTCCTCTTAGTTTTTATGTCTCTTTGTGTATTTGTGCTGTTCCCCTTTTTCATTATCACTCACACCCCCTTAAAAAAAAGGGGTAAAATGGTAGTTCAGAAAAAGTGTGGCGATATTTTGTGTTTGCCTACGAAAACAACTGTGAAAAGACGCGTTTGTCGTAACGAAATGTAGCAACATACGAACGGCATTTACATATGAAAATGTAAAATGTGTTGACGGTCGCGCTGGCGGTAAAGGATGAGGAAGAAGAGATGCTTAACAATTTTCGTTGAGGATTTCTAACTGAATTTTGTATTTAAGCCAAGAAATCACTCATACGAGTACGCACCATGTGTTATCCTTCCACTAAAACTTCCTAAAAACTAACTAACATTCTTGTAGTGGCGGCTGTTGTATTTTTGTGGCCAACAATACAGTAATGAGGCATGATATTGTTACAGATAAAGGCTGTTTTTTTGAGAGAAATTTGATGATTACCATGATTTCAAGATTTTGGGAGTTTAACAATGGCATGCTACTAACTCATTAATATTGAATTGCTTAACTTTTTTCATAACGCTTTTTTAAGTACTACCTTAAAATAATGCAATAGTTCAGTTATTATTTCTTTTCAGTAAGATCAAGAAAACATTTGGAGTTTAAAGAAACAGTTTCTATAGGTATATTAATACTAATCCGACGTTTTATAGACAGGTAATCTTGCAGGAGGCAGGGGGTGTCACCCACATGAAAATGACAATTTAAAAATGTAATGCGCAAAGTGAATTCAAACAAGGCCGTAAAAGGATCCAATAAAAACATGAGGGACTGCCAAAATTAAATGTTAAAAATGATTTGCGTAGTAGAGCATTATTGTTTGAAAAGTCACTTAGAACCTGAAAAGCCAAACAAACACAAATTTCTATCAAATTTTCCTTTAAAAACAAGTCGAACATATTACTGATTTTGATTTCTTATCCGATTCTGTTACAAAGACTAATACCATAAAGATTATTTAATATGCAATCACGTAGGATACAAAAACAATTTTCTTATATTGTCATTTTCATTACTTAACAAGGATCAATTTCGGTATTTATAGCGATGCTTTGGTAGGCACCAAGGACAAATTAGAGAAATGCCTATATCAAAACATCACAAAACAATAATTTAGACAAGAACATAAATGACAAAATGTGCGATCTATCAATCACAATGATTTTTACAGTTTTTTTTAACAACTAAACATATTTGTTGTAAGATCTCCCAAAAGATCTTTGATCATTTTAAAAATTATTATCGATGTAAGCATGTTCTTCTGTCCTCTCTGTAGAGGCCACAGAGCTAGAAGAGAGGGGCTCTTATTTTCACAAAAAATTACACACAGAGAGTTCAAAGTTAAGTGAAGTTAGTCCAATAGAACGCAATTTACGAGTACAAGGGTTAAATCCAACTTAAGAATGTGTCTTTGGTTCATGCTCAAATTTGGAATTTAAAATCTTCCAAATTTCTATGCTCATCATCATATAATCATCTGAGCAGCGCCTATGACTTTTTTCTTTGCATTGCCGTCCGATGAAGAAAACCCTTCATTTTTTTTCGCCGAAGCAGTTGTTCACAGGCGAAAAACGACGGTCAACAACCCTTGGCTTCAACTCATAATTAACCCAAGTTCCTTACATTTTAATCTTTTCCAACACGTGCAATCGCTTAGAAATAACTTGGCGGGTAACTCCCAATACTGAAGCAAGCTCTACCTAAATTTGACATGGATCCTCATCAAGCAATGCCGTCAATTCAGTGTCTTCAAAGGTTTTTCGTCTTCTTTCACGTGAACGGTCGTCAACATCAAAATCACAGTCTTTAAAGCGACGGAACCAATCTCGACAAGTTATTTCACTTAACAGCATCTCGTCAACGTTTTGAAGTTTTTGATGAGCTGCAGCCGCCGTTTTCTTTGATTGAAAGAAGAAAATCAATGCTTCCCGCATATGACGATTATGTGGCACTAAATAATACATATTTGGACATCTAAAAGAACATGACGTCAACACAAAATCACTACTGTGTCAATGCGGTATGTTTATCATATGCCTAAGCTTGGCTCATGATGTTTACGTCGTGGCAGAATCGACTAGCACTTACAGCTGGCGTCATCTATTGGCAAACAGCGGGAACTTAGTTGGGCACCTAATATTTATTTTGCTGTTCCGTTAGTAACAAGTAAGAATATTATCTGACACCCATAAATTGTAAATGTTTGTGATACCCAAAAAAACTGTATTTCGTTTTAGGCCATCCATAATCATGGTGTACTAGTTTTGTCATTTCGTTAGTAACGAGTAGGTCATAAAACTATCGTACATTTCTCTATAGGCAACTCCGTTATTACAACAAAGAACTTGGCAATGCCATCTATTTTCATTTTCAAACACTACTTTAGAAAACGTTTAACGTTTACCAAATTTTAGCAGAGTTCAGTGCAACAGATTAAACGACCAATCGTAATGCGATGTTTAGTATGCGGGACTATTGTTCGTATGACCGCAGGTTCAACCCCGCATGTAGCCAAGTATCATAATTTGAGCGGCGGTCACCTTGATGTGTCTGACGATTACTTCGAGGAGTCGAATAATTAACAAGCCTTTTGTTAATGCTTCTCAAATTGTGGTATTCGGAAACATCGTTAAATTGTACGCCCCATTGAGTGGGCCTTAAAATATGGGGCTATATATTTAGTGGTTTCAAAACCATCGGTCTGGTAAGTCTGTCAACTGTTAAATACCTGCCATCTGAAGTGTTATTTATTTAATGAAAGATTTGCCATTTACGAATTTGAATCGTTTAGCAACCGACACATTTGTAACTTTTAGCTATTTTTACGCGTTCTTCGTCTGTTAAAGGATTCATATTCGTAAATGGCAAACCTTTCTCTAAATAAGTAACACTTTAGATGATAGGTATTTGACTGCCTTGCCAGACCGGCAGTTTAGAAATTACTAAATAGATAGACCTATATTTGGTATATAATGGCAAGGTTCTAGCATTATATTGAAGTTTTAGCGAAATTACGGCTTTATGTGCGTTTTATTTATCTATACTGTTGAAACTGAAGAAAGGATAGACCTGTAGAATGCGTTTAAGCTCATTTAATGCGAGAAACTCTCCCGTGTCTCATTAATAACATGCAAAGAGTTTGGTTGTAATAAAAGATATGAACCTCAGAATATGTGAACTAAATCGGCCTTTTGTATTGAAGGTACTGAATCGAGGGCATCCATTTTCATTCCCAAAACTTAGTTCAAGTCAAAGACATGATGTGTGGGGAAATTTGACTTTATTCCGAACAACTTCTTGAATGATATGAAACCACGAATACGAGTATATGGGTTACATCTTTCATTTGTGTGGGAGATATCAAAAGGAAAGTAATTAATCGGTCAACCTTCTTAAGATTTATCAAGCATTATGAGGCAACGCAATACACAAAAACTTGTGTCATTGACAGGAGTTATTAGTTAAAAAAATTAAATCAAGGGGGCACTAGAAGGGAGGCACCAGAAGAAGTCAATTGATATAGTTTATTTATAGCCAGACGAACAGACAAACGAGTAGACAGATTAACGCTCTACTCTGCTTAAAAAATCATAAAACATATTTGGTTAAAAAATACTGGGTATTTTAAACGCTTCCTTAGGGGTGTTAACTTTTCGCCGTATCAAATTATAAATACCTTCATTACCTCAAATGGGATGGGGCATATAAATGGAATATTCCAATTCTACATTTGATTTCATACACCTGCTTTGATTTAAATCGGCATAATTTTTCGATTTTTTCACGGCATGACACTGTTTATCTAGCATATCAAATGAATCTTAGTTATTGTTTAACAGTGGGTGTGACTGACGTCTTTGTACGTTTACATTTATGCGTACACATTTATGTGCTTGTGTGTGTGTACATTTGCGAACCTATGAATAAAATAGTTGAGTTGAAAGTTACGACTAAAGAAAATGTTTTCTAAACAAACCATAAATGCCACATTTTTGAGGTTTTTACTACGTTTTCCTTACAGTTTTTTTCTTTTGTGTGCTGTTCATCATATCCTTTTTTACTCCAAGATTTCGCTGCATACTAGTGTACGAGTATAGTACATAAAGTTATGTTGTTAGTGCTCAGTTTCATCATCTGTCTTGCTTTGTGGCCCAAACGGGAAAACGAGGCAAAGAAGCAGCAGGGAACTTGTTGAAAAATGCTCCATTTACATTTTATGTAGATTTTTTTTCCTGTTGTTGTCGGTTTTCTCTCCTCAATTCGAAGTGGTATATCTGCATATTAGTCGTATTCATGAAGGCTACATTTTGTTTGAAGTTACATTCATCAAAATGAAAGAATGTTTCGCAGACCCAGCTATCTGTGCATGTGTGTGTGTGTGTGTATGTGTGTAAGTGCGAACGTATGTGTAAGTGTTCATGTCGTCATTTCGTATAACTATGTATAAGTTTTCTTTTGAGCCGGAGGGTGGAGGAGTGAGCAATTTCCTTCGAAATTCGAGTTTTGTTTAAGCAGAATAGTTTTACTATGAAAATTAAAAAGATTTTGTAGAATTAGCAGTAACGAATTACTTTGTAGTTTATTTGCCTCTAACAAAATTGAATGAAATTGTAAATCAATACAAAGAATAGTCTCTAATTACGTACATTTGATGTATCAAAATGGATCAATATCCAAGGGGATTATAAAAATTTCATTAAAAAAATATAACAAAAATACGACAGTACGACGGCTGCTGATGAACTAAGGTTCTTGGAATTTCTGCTTTTATTGAGTATAAAGTAGGCAATCAGAAAATTCATATATAATTTTTAAATACAGACACTTTTAAGTTCTTGGAAAGAAATTAAGGACTTTACACAAAGTACGAGGGCGGTCCCGAAATTAGCGTATGTAACAAAGAAAGCACAAAAAAGTTGAAAAAAATTTCCCTTATTTTTCAACATAACCTTCTTTTTTAATAGCTTCTATACCTTGTTTACAGTAAGAACTGTCAAATTCCTTAAAAAAGGCATCGGCAGTAGACCCCACCTTTTCATAGTTGGCAAATATTTTATTAACGAGCCTGTTTTTCAAGTTTGGAAATTGAAAATAATCCGGGAAAGCTAAATCTTAAGAACAAAGTACGTGATGACGCAATTCGAACTTTAATTCATTAACTTTGGCCATCGCAATAGTGGATGTGTGAACTCGAGCATTGTATAAAAAAAACGATACCTTCCTTTGCATCAAATGCGGCTCTTTTTTCATAATTTCATCACCTGATGATTTCCTTCCTGAAGATAAGCAATAAGAATAATCCCATGCGCTTTCCAAAAAAAAAAAAAAACACCCACCGTGACCTTGCCTGCAGATGGAACCGTCTCCGCCTTCTTAAGCACGATTATCCCGTTCCAGTCCACTGCTTTAATGGTTTCTTTGAGACACGGTGGACCCATGCCCCATCCGTGGTTATAAATCGATGCAAAAATTCGACTTTATTGCGGTGAAACATCGCCAGCTGAAACAACTTCATGACGTGGTTTTTGCTCTACAGAGAGCAAGTGCGGCACCCATCTGGCACACAGCTTTCTCATCTTCAAATCTTCCATAAATATAGAATGCGTAACACATTTTGAAATGCCTATAATTTCAGCTAGCCCACGCCCCTTCAGCCGACGATCATTAAATGTCAATTTGTGGATTTTCTTAACCGTGTTTGGCGTGACCCCTCAATTGGTCGACCACTACGGTGTTCGTCTTGGCGTACGAGCTGCCCTGATGTAAACTCAGTTATCCAATATTTTATAGTCATAAACGAATGAGCAGACTCCCCCAGAGTAGAATCTAGTTCGGTTTTAATATTGCTTGGATGCAAATGGAAATATTAAATTACATAACGATTTTTTCCATTTTCAGAAATTCATTGAGATCGTTTAATTTTGATATATCTTTATATATATAATTCTACTGTACAGGCGTTGTGACTGAACTCCTCCTAAACGGCTGGACCGCTTTGCATAAATTTTTGTGTATGCGTCTGTGTGGTGCCCGGGATGGTTTAGATTTACAATTCGGTTCAATTGGACAAAGGGGCGTGGTACCTCCCATACAAACAAAAAATTAAAAATCAATTATTTCTGCTCCTGCTTACGGTATTTGAACAAAATTTGGTGCGTAGGTTTGGTGTACATATCTTAAGTGCTACTGCAAATATGGGCGGGATTATACAATGAGGCGTGGTACCTCCCATACAAACCACAAATTAAATATCCAATATTTCTGCTCCTGTTTACGGTATTTGAACAAAATTTGGTACATCGGTTTGGTGTACATATCTTAAGTGCTGCTGCAAATATGGGCGGGATTGGACAATGAGGCGTGGTACCTCCCATACAACCCATAAATTAAATATCCAATATTTCTGCTTCTGTTTACGGTATTTGAACAAAATTTGGTACATCGGTTTGGTGTACATATCTTAAGTTCCGCTGCAAATATGGACGGGATTGGACAATGGGGAGTGGTACCTCCTATACAAACCACAAATTAAAAAGCAATTATTTCTGCTCCTGCTAAAATTTGAAGGCAAAGCAACGTTTGCCGGGTCGGCTAGTCAAATAAAAATATTTAACAATGTAAAGCCTTGAAACATAAGACATATGTTTTATAAGGTTGCCGTCTTTTACCACGATATTTTTTTTTTTTCCAAATTACTGGCGCCATCTACGCTTCATGTCGGCTAGTTCTGGGAGCGCCTTCGTAAGTAGCAAAAATGTTGTATGAGCTGTTTGGAGAACGTCGGCCCCATATTAGGAAAAAAATTAAAATTAATTTTTTTGGTTTAAAATATAAGTTGTGTCAAAGAGAACTAATAGCAAATATTTATCATGGAGGAAAATTTCACTCCCTTAGAATTTTGTGTGGTATCGACATATCAGACATTCGTAATGCAAAAAACAAATTCGTTCGAAGACATTCGAACATACATATCAGCTGTGTGTTTGAATCGAATTTATTGTACATATATGTCTTCTTAAATACGAAATCGTTGCTTTCCAATCAAACTCTATAGCAGGTTTTGCCTCACAACCTCTTGCAAACATGGGAACTAATATTCCACGAAATGTCATAGTTCTGGATCACTTTTTTTAGATTTTTCCTTTTCCACGTCCTGACTAATAGCAGTAACATCTTGTGTGTATTCGTTTGAGTTGGTTTGTAATAAATAAATGACGTCACTGTTTACAATTTAATAGATGCCTTCTTCAAATGTAATCTTCAACTTGAAAAACTTAAATCTTAAAAATCAACCTATATTTGATAAAATCGGCCGGATAATCATGCCCTCCCTAATATTCACTAATTATCTAATTTAACACGTCTATATATTCCTAGATCTATATATCTTTTATTCGGTGGCAGTACAAATTAATTAATGGATTACCCTGGCAGTTTGAATGTGTGGTATTGGGTAGTAAAACAATTTAACAAAAACTATAAATTTTAATAATTCCTAATATAATAATATTGTAATTTCTAAGCGAAGCACTTCAAAAGGTTACGCTTCTACACTTTTATTGTGCTTTAATAATTTCTTTTATAAGAACTTGGCGATCTAGAAGGCGTTCTACCTTCGTTATGTTCCTCACAATTTTGCTTCAAACCAAATAAATTGCTTTAAACCATGCAAATGTGGATTGCATATAATCGCACCTATCAAATATTAGCCCTATTTCTTTCAGTTGACGAAAAAATTGTAGAAATAGTTGAAAAATTCAGTAAAAGTGGTTATTTTTCCAAAGTACCGAATGCTACTCAGTATCGGAACGCCCTCTTCTCACACATGATATATCGGTTCAATCCGTGTTCAATAATCGCACCCACCATTCCTTAAAATGGACATACGCTGGAGTAAACCTTTAAAGTATCTGCGTAATACGATTATACTGTATTAAATAAGTTTAAAAAAAAACGTGTCTATGTTAAAAAATAAACCAAAAATTCCTATTATTCCACAGCTGGGTTGAGGGTTTTCATGGGCAAATATTTATCCAGTGGTCAAATTTTAGAAAGCTTTGTAAGACAGAAAAATACACGCAGAAGAAAAAATCTGCTCCCAACAAACAAGAGCATCCTTCCAAAGATATCAGAAAGATCCGCATCGCTTGATCTGGAAATAGTAAACATTTGTAAATTTTTTGTAGCAACTGGATTTCACGGAATCCATGTTTTAATTGGAACATTTCTTTTAGTTTGTTTAATTCGTCATTTAAATTTTTGTTTTTCAAAAAATCACCACTTTGGATTTGAAGCCGCTGCTTGATACTGACACTTTGTTGATATCGTTTTTTTATTTCTATACTATGTATCAATTTACTGATGAGGAAATAATTAATTATCTATATAATATAAAAAGTATATTTGACTTCCATTCAAATAGTCTATTACATAATAGTATAGATAATTTTTTCAATTTTAATAATCAGCTTCATCATTTTGATAATTTCAATAATTGTAATATTAAGCCTCAATCCTCTCAAACAAAAAAAAAAAAAAAAAAAAAAACAAAAATGCGGACTTGACTCTAAATCATTATCTCGTTTACCTTTTTCTTTACGATGCTTATTAATTACTAGTATTTTTTTTATTCTTTGATGTAGAAATTGCATTAATTATCCCAATCATTTTAATTATCAATATAATTTGAACAATTTCCTAATAATGTGAACAATTTCTTCAAGAATTTTTATCTTAATTTTATTAATAGGTCTATATCATGAATGAAACCGAGGCATATTAAATTGATCAAATTAATAGGATTGTATTTAACCATAACATTGACTTGCATTCAAAAGTATTGATCATAAAATAAAAGATAATTATCGAGGAATTTAGCATGGAATTGTCACAGGGGAAACATCTTTGTTTTTGCTTCATTTCGGCGCATATTAAAAGATCTTTTAAATCAGTGAAAAGTGAAATTTTTGAAAGCACGTAAGAATATAAGTTATGCTTAGTTGCTTTTGAGATGAGAATTTTCGCAATTTTCGTGGCATTAGAATCTCAAGCAAGTGCTTAAAATGCATACATTTTTTGTTTTCAATTAAAGTTAAATACAACACACATAAAGCTATGATTATCAGTCTTTTTAAATTGATTCAATTTAATGCATCAAAATTCGCTTGAAAAGTCGATTTTGGCTGGAAACAAAATTTCAAAAAAGGTTTAAATGATTTTTGGTGTCGCGGAACATATTTCCACATCAACTTCAACTTTATTAAATCACTTAAACGTACAAACGTACTATTTATACTAACTATTTATACTAAAATGACTTATTTTAGAAAATGCTACGATATTTCAGAGAGAACACATATTTACACATGCAACAAAGCCGAACATATTTACAGAATAGTGTTGTTTATCATATGTTTAATTCTAGAATGTTCTTATTTACATAACAAGTGAAAAGAAGAGAGCAATAGACTATATAATGGGAGTGAGAGGAACAAACATAACTTACTGTCGTAAAAATAATTCTAGAAAAGTCCTATTTACGGATAAAGAGGTAAAGAGATTACATATATCATACTTGAATGTTCTAGAAGTGGTTTTGATGATCTTTCTAGAATATACACTTAGAGAAATTACACTCACGTACTACAGATTATAGTTGTATGTACGTATCGTTGAAATTTATTATCAAAATTCGTGCTCTGTTGCAAATGTACATCGTTTGATACGACCATTTTGTTGTCGTCATAATCGACCTGTTGAATCAACAATTTGTGCTGTTATCTCCAAATTTCGCACCAAATTTAATTTGTTGAACATGCGTAGAGTGCGTACCGAAGAAAATATTGCAGCCGTAGCGACCAGTGTTAATGACGATCGTGAAATGTCAATTCGTCGCTGTTCTCAGCTTATCTCTCGATTTCCCCTGTAAGTTGGCCCCTCAAGATCTTGCGATTTAACGCCTCCTGATTATTTCTTGTGGGGTTATGTCAAATCGATAGTCTATGTGGACAAGTCTAACACTATTGAAGCCTTAGAGTATAACATAGAGCGCGTTATTTGTGGAATACAGGCCGAAATGCTCGAAAAAGTGACGAAAAATTGGACCTTCCGAATGGACATTTTGAGACGGAGCAGCGGACAGCATTTACATGAAATTATCTTTAAAAATTAAATGGCATACACCAATTTATCGATTCCAATAAAAAATTTTAATATATGATGCAAATTTGAGTGTTTTATTGGATTTTAAAAAAAACTACGATCAAAAAATCGGCCTTTTGTATATATATATATATATATATGACTTGGAATGATTCTTTTCAGTATATATTTTGTATAATGTCCCGTATATTGTTTCTAATGAACGAATAGGTTATAAAATTATTGAAAAAGTTTTGAACGTTTTTCATTTCTATAGAGCCTAGTTCAATCTTGGTATATGGAGTTTCTTCCTTGCAGAGTCGATTTTGCCCACTTTCGAACATAAAAAATATAGAATATTCTTTATAAATATAGAATATGTTTGGTTCAAATTTTAGCCATAAAATTTTATGGCCATACTTGGATCGACTTAGATTTTTATAAATATACTTTGTGGGTTCTCAGGTGATTATTTCACTTTGTTGCTAATGAAACGGCAAAATGAATATATTCATAATATTATATCACATATTTTATATTGCTTTAAATTTCACTAAACTTTTTGCTCCGGATTGAGTTACGGTGCGTGCTATTTGTAACGATGAAAATATACGCACACATCCTTTTTATTGTAAGTTCACTGCATTATTTCATTAACTGCAATTATTAAAAGAAAAAGTGATATTCTCTCTCAAGGAACATAATATCCTTGTCCTTAGCATCATAAACGTTTCTCTTTTTATGTGTTCTCAATATGCTGGACTAACCGAATCTCTTTAGTATTTCATATTTTAGAGTTCCTTCTTTTCCCCCAACATAAAACTTTCCAAACAGATTTTCTTGGCTGTCGTCAATTTGCTGATATTCTCTTTTAATGCAGTTTTTATCTTTAAATGTTTTAAATAAGTTTATGCGTCAGTTCCAAAAAATTGCAAAACTTTAAACAATTACTAAATGTTACTTACATTATCCGTACTCCGCATAGTATGTAAAATATATATAGACATCCTGCCAAGCATCTGTTGTCGCCCTCCCCGAGCTCAGACGTAGAATGGCAAGTGAACGAGCATGGCAGTGGAAAGTTTATAATTGCAAACAATTGCGCTAACAAAGGATAATCTCTTATCAAAGTTTTTCATTAAATGAGACTTAACAACAACTTGCCGCTTCAACGTTTGCAACCTCAACGCAGACGATTCTATGCAACAAGAAAAAAAAATTCTATTTCATTGAACTGTAGATAACCGGCACAAAAAGTAGCTTCAATTACCGTTGAAACACATTTCAACTTAATTCTAAATAGAATTTTAGCCAGCCATCGCACAGAGGACACATCACATCCCTGCCACATTCAAAACGCAATTTCAGCGGAAATAGGAAAAAAAAAATACTGCTATGGCGAACATATTTACTGCATTTCAGTCATTTGCAATTGGATATCTGTAGTTACTGCATTAAACTCACACACACACACGGCAATGTTTCAACAGGACTCTTTGCCATTGTCCCAGAGATTGGAAATAAATCAGATGGAAATTCGTGCAATACCAATGAAATGAAAATCACATTTTTGCTCATCAATGAAATCCAGCAGTATCGTATTTTTTCCTAACAGCAAATTGTTGAATGAATTCACATTTACTTTATGAATTTGGCCTGCTGCCTGAAAATAACAATTATAAATTTGTTACATAAGAGCTCATATTTGAAAATGTAGTTTATATTAATTTTCAGATAGGCAACCAACGTATTTATACATTTTTTTTTTTAAAACACAATATTGGGAAAATTCGCCGCGCATTCTACAGGGTTAGGTCTGTGTCATCTGTCATCTGAAATGTTATTTATTTAGTGAAAGATTTGCCATTTACGAATGTGGTTCGTTTAACAACCACGATGGTTGCGTAAAAATAGTTAAAAGTTACTACAAAAGTGGTGATCCAAACGTGCGTACTTTTCTGTGCAAGAATTTGACAAGATTATCAGGCCTGTCACAGAATTTTGTGATATGGTTTCGAATCCGCATTTTCCAAATCGATCGATATGGTTTAACCTTCTTCAGAAATCGATCGATTTTGTTTAATTCCCAAATTGAAGATATCCCGTTTTTTTGATATGGCAACGCAAAGAAAAAAGCAAAGACCATATGTTTTAAAATAAGCAAAGTGTTAAAATTATTACAAGTGACAAGACGATAATTAAAGTTTGTAAAGTAAAAAGTGTCAGTCGTTTGAGTAAAAGATTAACTAAAAAAAAAAAAAAACAAAACAACTAAACATGCCCGGAATTTCCGAAGTGGCTGTGATGGAGGTACAAGAGCGTCATTGGTCTGCCGAAAAATTGCGCCCTCGAAGTTTGAGAGATGCCTCGGATCCTTTGGCATACCCAAACTCAGTGTATGTTCATACACATATAACTACATTGCTACAACAGTGTTATTTTATAATTATTGGTTTTATTTTAGTTTCATTAGTTATTATCGCCTGAACGAGGAAGGCTTTTTTATTGTGTTGGATTCAATAAAGGATGATTTGAAGCGGTCGAGTATACATCTAATATTGCAGCTTTTTATCGCCCTTCGGTTTCTTGCAACTGGAGCATTGCAAGGTACAATAGGTAAGAATTTGTTGACAGTAGTATTTCAACTTTGCTGATCGTAATGTCATTATAGCAAAAGATGTTGACATCACTGTAGGAAGAAGCACTGTCTCGACGCTGATGTGGCGGGTTATTGATGCCATTGAACGCCACATATGTTCCCAATGGATAACAATTGCGATGTCTGTCCTGTTTTTTGTTGTGGCACAGCTTTCTTTTTACAAACACCTTCCAGTCCGCCCAGGTTTTTTTTCCACCCATTGATGTCCTTGGTTGGCGGATCGGAGGAATTTAATTTTGCGGTTAGTTCAGCCCACAACGCCTCAGCTGCCACCCTATCTCCCTTTACATACCCCTTAGCTATGTCCTGGTGGGCATCCATAGACTCGGCCAATATACGCTCTTGTGCGGGACTCCTATGTTTTCTCCTAAAATAACGCGAATTGTTACTAAATAAAATAATTTAAGAAAATTTTTCCATACTTACATGTTTTCACAAATTATTTTGTTTGTTGTGCCTTTCGTTTTGTTTCGTCAAAACTTGCCAGTATGTAATGTAGGTGCAAATTAGTTACTTTTACTTAGAAGAAATATGTGGTTTACACGAAAAAAAAAGGTGGCAAAACTGCATTAAAAAGTAGTAAAAAAAGTTGCTTGCTGTGCTACCCCCGAAAAATACGCAATAATTGTTTAAATTAATCATTAATATGTTTATTTTCACCGCAATTTATTGAAAAACAGTATCTTTTATTGATATAAACCAATTGCAAAGACATTTTTTTAGTTTAAGATAGGAAAAAAACCAAAACCATTTACATAATTGAAAGTGGTTTCAAAACGAAAAAAGTTTGCGGTTTTGATTGTCTGGAGAAGCAAATTACGAATTGGAAACCATTTCGATCGAAATGGTTTTCTGTGACAGGCCTGTATAAATATATTTGAAGTTACTGGAAGTGTTACTGAAGTGGTCAAGCCACTTCTGTTAGTAGTTTGGATAGTCCGAATTTAAATTCAGAGCGTTACGGCCTTATAATAACCGACTTTTATGGCTTACAATTAAAGGTTATGGATTGGACGTTATATTGTTTCAACAAGACGGTGCCGCGAGCCACATAACACGATCGATTTTCGCTTTATTGCATGAGACGTTTCCAGAAAGCATAATTTCACGTTTTGGCGACGTTAATTGGCCACCAAGATCATGCGATTTGACACCGTCAGACTTTTTTTAGTAGGGCTACGTCAAAGGCCGTGTTTACGGGGATAATTTTTAAACGTTAGAGCCTTTGAAAATCAACACTCATCAAGCTATCGCCGAGAAACCGCCCGAAATTTGCGAGAAAGTGGTCGAAAACTACCTTAAAAGGATCTACTGTTGCAATCAATCCGGAGGCGGTCATTTAGATGACGTTGTATGGCGAATGTAATGGCAAGATCCAAACATTATAATGAAATAAAAGTTTCATTGAAATCATAGTTTCATGTGTGTTTTACTAAACTTTAGTTTTGAAACCGTAAAATAGATAACTCCATATCTGCCAATGACATCTTTTTTTTTTTTTTTTTTTTTTTTTTTTTTTTTTTTAATTTCAATATAATGAAACATATTTCAATTTAATGTGTGTTAGCGCAAAAAATGAGGCTGCGAAGTTTTCTATGAATTGGATGTATGAATTGGTTTTATGTGAAAAGGAAAGAGAGAGAGGGAGGAAACTGGAGTGAGAAGTGGGAGTAAAGGAGACTAAATGTGCACAAGCATAGTGCTGCACTACAAAAGAACGTAATATAAATGCTGCGAACATTAACTTTAACTATAAAATTGAAGAATGCCAATGATGTCAGTTACAATATTTGAGATTATTTTTTGATGCGTACAGAAAGAAACAGAATTTTTCAAATTATTTACTACGTTTCGGAACTTTTTCTAGAATTATTATAATGGCGTATATGTAATCTGTTTCTGTAATCCAGATATAATGGCCGGGGACTCTGTAAAGTCGTAAAAATCTATGTACGAGTATACATAAAAACACACGTCCCTCCATCCATCCTTGAGCCTATTGTAAACGCGACAGAGGGCACACCAACTGAGTTAGGGGGCTGGAAACGGCACGAAAACGCTCTACATTTACAGGCAGGTCTCCTTTGAAATTGGCAAAATTCGTTCAGGAGGAAAATATTTGCCAGTACAAGAATTAAATATTTTCCAGAATCAAAAAAGAGAAAAAGAACGGTATTGAAAAGAACAGTCAGTTGAACTGATTTACGAGTATATGTACATATCTTTACCCAAAGTCCTTTCCATTAGTGCAAAATTGTGAGTAGTGCGGGAAGGGGCGTAGTGAAACACTAGGTTCTTATCAAAAATATTCAGAATTGCGGCCTCCTGCACAGCAATTGTATATGAGTAACTGATTTTTGTTAAAATCTATATAAATAAAAATCAAATGCCGTTCGTTGGTAAGGACATCAGTTGAGAACGGCCGAATTAAATATTTTTTTTTTTTAAATGTTCGTCGTAGTCCAACTTAGGTTTTTATGGAAAGAAAAATTTACCACGCCCACTTTTACGCCCACTTTTTTCGATTTATCTAAAATTGTAAAACGGCTACACCGATTTGGCTAATTCTTTTTTTAAATGTTTGTAGTAAATGTTTCCAGTGCTGCTACAAATATGGGTGGGATTGGACAATGGGGAGTGGTACCTCCTATACAAACCATAAATTAAATATCCACTATTTCTGCTCCTGTTTACGGTATTTGAACAAAATTTGGTGCGTAGGTTTGGTGTACATATCTTAAGTGCTACTGCAAATATCGGCGGGATTGGACAATGGGGCATGGTACCTCCCATACAAACCATAAATTAAATATCCAATGTTTCTGCCCCTGTTTACGGTATTTGAACAAAATTTGGTGCGAAGGTTTGGTGTACATATCTTAAGTGCTACTGCAAATATGGGCGGGATTGCACAATGGGCCGTGGTACCTCCCATACAAACCATAAATTAAATATCCA